>UELU01099679.1:0-16764 GCA_900490025.1 Megastigmus dorsalis
GTATAGAATGAATTATCATATACAAAATAAATGAATTAAATTGTAGGCCTTTCTTTTACACCCTAGTTTATAACTAAAAATAATTCTCTATCGAAAAATGTCACATACATATTTTTCGTTATTTTTGGTGTTGAGTAAAGAAGGTGTCTATTGGACGATCACATTTTTAATACATTTAGATAGTAGAAATTTATATAAATACTAATAAATATAAAATTTATTTACATACTTTCTGCAGTTAACCCAATTACAATAATTTATTCTATGCACATTGTTTATAGCAAACTATAAACTGCAAATTTTTTATGTTAAAAAAGTGATTGAGTACACCAATACTTACTTTTTTATTATTTGAATGAATTTATTATGCTGCAGATATAATGTTAAATATAAAGAAATATGGTATTGCTCACGATATTCAAAAATTTAAAGAAAAAAAAAATTGACTTGGCCGAGATTCGAACCGGAACCCCGCAAAAAGTTACAGTCGTAAGAACAACGCCTTAGTCCACACGACCAAACGTAAATACGGAAGATATTGACTAAAACTCATATCCGCTTTTCGACCTCAACGACGTAAAATTAGTTTAAATATGTATATATATGTGTGCCAATTCATATAATTTAATGCATTACACAATTACGGTTATATATGCGAAATTCAATTAAGCCAATAAATAACTAATAATAAAAGAAAACTGACCGGTGTCAGGCGCGATTTTTAGCAATTTATTGTACTCATTTTTTAACAATATCTCTCATTTCTAAATTAAATTATTAATGAATAATGTAACCTACTATACATGTCTAGTTCGTGCATGCAAATTTGACCAACAATGATGAGTTTTTTATCTGAATCAAGGTGGTTAACCCCTACTTTTCTCTATGGTCTCTGTAAGCTCATAATAAATACCTCTGTGTTTTATACTACATTCTGTCATTGCTTAAAATTTAGTGAAGCCACCTTAATTCTTAATACTTAGTACCTTAACGCATATCTATACTATATAAGTTTTGTATCAATTTAAAATAGCAGGAAGCTCTTTGTTATAAAAGATTAATATTATAAATATTTATTAATATATTTACATAAATTACTTTTAATGTACGTGAAAATATAAAATATTAATAATGAATGTATTTACTATATTTACACGCAAAAGTTTTAAGAATATAAGTCATAATTAAAAAGTTTCCAAACATCGGCTTGTATTAGTTCAATAACGTCTGATCTCGGGTAGTTCAATGCTTGGGATTCTCAGAGTCCCAACGTCGAGGTACGGCGCGTCATGCATTAGACTATAAAAGTTCAACGCGCGTTGAACTATAGTAATGTAAACACCGGACTGCGGGAGCCATTCTTTGTAATCCTGCAGTTCAAGCATGTTTGAACTTTTATAGTATGCTTTACGGCTCGCAAGAAACCCAGTTATGCATTGATATAGTTCAAGCATACTTTGAACTATTGTAGTTCAAAAAGTCTGACCTATATTATTCCCAAATTTTTTCCGTGTACCAACCCTGTAACGCTAATATCATCATATCTCCCACCTTTAGGGAGCCTAGACTATTTCTATTGTACATAGTCTTTTAAGTACTCGGGTTTTCTAATTTCTCGACCCGAGCGCGTTCGAGTGTTCGCTTTAGGACTAGCTCCTGTTGATACATTTACATCTCTGGTCGGTGAGCTAGCACTTACATTTTCATTTGTATGATCGCTTACATTATTATGAGCACTTCATTACTACAATCGCTTCTCGGTCCTGAATCATATGACAGGTGTCTACGATTTCTTTCCACTCTATTGCCATTGGGCAATTCGACCTCGTATGATCCCTGCCTATCGTCAATCTTGATTACTCTAGGTGGAACCAGCGCTTTATTTAATTCCTTTTTTACATATACCTTTTCATTTACATTCATAGGTCTTAAATTATGCGTATTCCTGTCATAGTATTCTTTTTGACGCAATTGTCTGTCTATGAACTTTTCTCTAATCTCTCTATTTTCCTTCTCTCTATCAAAATTTTTGTTGCTAGGTAAAATTCCTCGAATTTTCCTACGAAACATAATTTCATTTAGAGATTTTAGTTTATCTCCTATTGGAGTATTTCTATACTCTAGCATTGCTAGATTTAGATCTTTACTTGGGTCGTCATGTAATTTTTTAAGCATTATTTTTATGGTGGCAATGTGCCTTTCAACGATCCCTTTTAATTGGAAATATTTAGTACTGGACGTTCTCCATGTAAAGTTCCAATCTGCAGCAAATTTCGACATTTCTGCACTGTTTAGCTGTTTTCCCGGATCTGAATATATAATGTGCGGTACTCCATGTCTCGCAAACTGTGATTTTAATATATTTATTACGGAACTGCTAGACATGTCTCGCAATTTAGCAACTTCAATGTATTTGCTAAAATAGTCTAATCTAATAATAGAATAAATCTGCACCTAAAGGTTCCCAAGGTCCGTCTGGAACTTCTCTATTTATGAGAGTTTCTTTTACGTTCGCTTTTCTGTACTTATTACAAATTACGCAACTATCTACAATGTCGTCAATTTCTTTATTCATCAGAGGCCAGAATAAAATTTCGCACGCTCTGATTTTACATTTTTCTTTTCCTAAGTGATTGAAATAAATGAGATTTAACATCTCTTTTCTTAGATTATTGGGAACAACTAGTCTGCTACCAATACACTACCTTTAAACACTTGGCCATCGATTACACTCAACTCACTTGAATAATTATAATAATGTTTGACGCTGCTCGCAACCTGACTCTTACTGCTCGGCTAGCCTTCTTGTATATATTTAATTAACGTTTGCATTTCAACATCGGACTCAGTTTCTTTAATAAATTGATCTTTTTTATCTAAAGATATAGGAAAACTTTCCATTAGTAAGCAAACTTGAGTTTCAATTTCTTTTTCTGAATGTAGCTTTTCATGATTACAATATGCTCTAGATAACGCATCTGAAAGAAACAATTCTTTTTCCGGCTTGTATTTTACTATATTTGTGATCGGACTCTACCAAGATTTATTTTCCGTAAATTTGCTGATCAAATTTAATGTAACCGAATGCTATGGCTAACGCTCCCTTTTCAATTTGAGCGTATCTCTGTTCAGTCTGGGTCAACGCTTTGCTTGCATACGCTACGGGCAAGCCATTTTGCATCAGTACAGCTCCTAATCCGCTTTTCGATGCATCTTCACTTAATACTACCGGTTTATTTACATCATATTATTGTATTTAAGATTCTTTTATTTATTGTTCGGCATTATATTGCATCTCGCGCCTGAGTCTAACTTAACTTCAATTTTACGCGAATCATTTATCAGAATCTTTTCAGTCCAGTCTAATTCGTTGCCTGAACTATTTACTCTACCAACATATAAATGATCTACTTTATTCTCACGACTATCTAATTTTATTTTACTCTTACAAATTTTCGCAAAGTGTTTTTTTCGCTTACAATTTAAGCATTCCTTGCCCAATGCGGGACACTGACGATAGATGTGATGTCGACCGCACTTTTGGCAGGGAGCTTGCTGTGGGTTAGACGAAGATGGCGAACTTCTCCCAGCGCCACCGCTTGCCTTGTTGCTGCCACTGCTACCTGCCTTGCCGCCGTTGTTGCTACGCACGCCGTCGCTCGAAGACTGCTTCCGAGAATTTCTGGCCGCTACGTGCTTTCCTGTTTACTTGAACGCATGAACTTTCGCTTCGTTAACTTTCGATTCTGCATCCGAGTAATTACTTTGCGTCTCTTCGCTTGTTGTTGTATCGTCCTGCGACTTCTCTTCAAGCGGGTGTTCGGGCACGTTTCTCGGAATTAACTTTTCGTTTGCCTCCAGCTTGGCCCTTTTACGTTCCAGTCGACGATACTCTTACTGGTATCCGACAGGACTCTAATAAACTTTTTTTTTCCCGTCGCCCGTTTATTTGCTTACGGCTTGCGCTTTTTACTTGCTCTACGCCACCCGAGGGTAGACGTAGAGGCAAGAAAAAAAAATGCCGACTGCGCCATGTTATATTGGGAGGTATTAAATAGATAACACACGTGCCGTTAATGACTGTAGTATCTTTATTAACTATTATATTTAGGTGCCGGAAACCGGACGTGTGGTGCATATGAGTGTTACAGCTAGACTGACTAGTCGGGAAGGGAGGCAGCCGCGCTAATACATGAGTAGTGTTGCCAACCCTGTAACGCTAATATCATCACAATATATGTGACTAGGTATGCATTTTACAGATAAGGATGAACGAGCAAAATAGATAGGTAAGGGAATCCCAAAAAGAAATAAATTTAATAATTACAATGCTCACTGCATCTATTTTGAATGTAAAAGTATATGTAGTTTGTCTAAATTCGAGTTGTTGGTGCAACGAGCATGGCTATAGTGTATATTAGATTTAAATGTGCTTCAAGCATAAACTATGTTCGACATTCGTGAAAAATATTTTTGTATACAGTATAAAGGCCATGGACATGCTTATAGATGTGTCGTGTTTATTCCTTATAATCTGTTCCGTGTTTCACATCTATACAAAGATATGGTTGATTTTAATATAAATTACAATGGCTGCTTTTAGGTATCTTATATGCGGATTATACGTATAGATGCATGTAATTTTTCATCAAGTTGACACTTTGACAGCTACTTTGAGGTTAACACTCATATATATAAATATTTACCTTTTTTTTAATTAAACTACAATTTTAATCGTAGATCAATCGTGAGGTTGTGAGTTGATGAGTGAATAAGTAGATAAACTTTCATCTATTTATTTATAAAAAAAAGATCTAACCAAAATAACTATAAAAGTTTTAATAACTTTGTGAGGAAACTTCTTCCTAAAACTTCTTTCAGTTGATTGAATATTGTAAAAATTGGTTTAATAATTGCAGTTACAATATATCATGATGGAAGAACCAGTTTTTAGAAGATTATGAAAGTGCTCGGAATCATGCCTCGACACTCTTGCATTCGTTGAGTGCAAACTAGTGATGATAAAAGTTCATGCTGTGCGGAAGATGCTTGCCAATTCTTTGGAGGCAAGAAGAGCAAGGAGATTGACTCAAGAACATTTGCTTCCAGTCACAACGAGTCAAGACTAATGGTTTTAAACAGATTTTCCACAAAATTTTGAAAACACAACGTTTCAAGAGAGAAATAGATGTCATTTTGGTAAAAACTGGTCTGTTGCTATCGACCACTGCTTGTAGAAGTATGTTTTTATGGAGGAATTCGTAGCTTCAGTATAGTAAGGTGAAATAATAATTGTTTATTTACTGCAATCTTCAGTGAAGGCATTGAATGAATTGGCGATGAATGAGACGTGGGTGCAGCTAGATTTTGTCAGATAAGTTAAAACTATTTTTTAATAAAATAAGATTTATTTCTTGTAAGAAGAAATACTTTGTAAGAAAAAATCTTTTCTTTTAGTTACAGGTCCAGTGTGTACACCAAGAGTTCAAGAGAGGCAGAGAATTTTTTGTAATATTGTTGTAGCAACAGATATTTCAAAAATATTTGAAAAAATAAATAGGACTGATTGAGGTTTGCCTAGCTCTATCATTCGACTCGTCAACAGGGAACTCAATGCATCTTATTTAAAATGTAATGTTATATAAAATGAGTTCAAAAACTGCATAAATTCATAAAATTTCTTCAATTTTTATGAATTTATCCAGTTTTTTAACTCATTTTATCATTTAATTAAAAAAAATTAATTTATACAACTTTTACACTCCATAATGGCATCAATTACAAACAATTTAAAACCAATTACATCAAAATTGATCAATCCGTTGGACCTGTATGTTACGCCAAAGCCAAATTATTCAGACTGACATAACATAAGATAAAATAGGTATAGAGGCTTCTACTGGAGCTCATTTTGTCAAGAATCCAATATACTTTTAGAATATTATGTGGAAATGTTACTAATTATTATAATTTTTTGGTTTTAGGTGAATTCCCTGCTATAAAAAATCAGGTGAGAAATCAGGTGAAAAATCAGGTGATATTTCACCTGACGTTTTGACAAGAGAAATCACCTGATTTCTCATGTGATGAAAACTTCGTTTTTTATAATTAAAAAAATGTTTAAAATCCGAATTACGTAATATCTAGCGTGACATATATGTGTTACCATCCGGATGATAACACCTAAACAGGGGGCCTAAGGGAAGTTATTTACATTTTAACAATTTTTTAACTAAATAAAAAAACGCTAAAATTTAAATAAATTCGCTTAGGCCCCCTGTTTAGGTGTTATCATTCGGATGGTAGCACATATATGTCACGCTAGATATTACGTAATTCGAATTTTAAACATTTTTTTAATTAAAAAAAACGAAGTTTTCATCACATGAGAAATCAGGTGATTTCTCGTGTCAAAACGTCAGGTGAAAAATCACCTGATTTCTCACCTGATTTTTTTCAGTAGGGTTAATATAAAAAAAATTATAGGTGTAAGCCCCCCTTAAGTAAATTAAAGTTATAATAAATAGCCGTTTCTTTTTAAATATTCATATTATCATCAAATGTACTGCTCTTCACTTCATCGAATTCTAGACCAAGTTCCAAGAATTGATCAACTCATAGAATTATATACCTTTACAAAATCTGATTATCACGACGGTATCGTTTTATTTTTCGTACTATTCTAGACGTGCCTTTGTAAGTGTGAGGTGAGACTTATTGTGTCTCCTTACACAAGGAGCTAGAAGTAATAAGTTTTTTTTTAACATGTGACAAGTGTGAAAGGTTGTGTTTACATGGTAAGGAAAAAAAAGAAATAATGAAATTTGTGTTTTTTGTTTGTAAGCAATATTGTAAAAAAAATTTTTTTCTTGTGTGTTGAAATATATAGCCTGAAGAGGTCAGCGAACCATGCTGACGAAAATAGTAATTTTACGCAGTTTTTTTATTTAATTTTACCTTGCACTTCGTATCCAAAATTGTTCCTCATACGATCGACTGAATATACAACGTAGAGTAAAAAAGTTTTAACTAAATTTATGATGTACTCCAGTGGAGCAAAATTTATAATTCTAAAACATTGTTAAATTTATTTTATTTTGCTATAATTAAAGTTTTATAAGGTTTATATCATTTACTTAAGCATAGTTTAGATTCCTACTCAGCTAAAACTTAAAGAAACACCTTATATGCTTAATTATTACAGATTTAGTAAAAGACTAATTTTCCGTACATACATATGTGTGATTCAACCTTAAATGTAATTAGATGAAATAAAATTAACTGAAATCTGAAGTCGACGGGAAAGATTAGTTTTTTACTTAACAAAATACCACTTATGCACTTCAATGTGTTAGCTTCAATGAAATTTCTTTATAAATTCGAGAGTGCCGGGCTTATGGTGCAAGAGATTGGGGTTCATATAATTATTTATAAAAAAGTCCAGGATAGACATAAATCTTTTTAAAGCTTTAAAATTGTCAATTTGAGAGCACTGGACTTGTGGTGTAAGAACTTGGTATGGCTAGCCTTTCATTCAGTCTATTGGCTTAGATTGAAATAAAAATATCCGTCTTCTAAATAATTAATTTTGTTTATGACGTTTCTTATAAAAAAAAAATGTGTTTCTTTAGGAAGGGGGGTGCGGGGGGTCTAAGAAAAAGCTACGGCAGACTACTTGAGGGGGGGGGGGGGGTTCAAAAGTGACCGAAATCCGGCTACGTGGTTTATGAACGTTCCCTTTTAGGGTTCGCTTATCCAAGTTCTGACCGTGCCGAACGCTACTTAACTTCGCTTATCTACTGCTGATACATTATTTATTTGCACCTCTCTGTACTCTTAGGATCGATGGTTGATATAAATGATATAAACAGTGAATACTCTGCTCTAGAAAGCTAGCTTATGAATAACAGAACAGAGTGCAGTGTCGATGCAATAACAAATTAAATTTCAATATCTAATTAAAAAAGAAATCCATCAAAGATAACCTTTTTAAAAGGAGTAATATACCGTCAATAGAAGCATTGATTTCATTGCATAACGGAAAATTACGGTTTACGTGTTTAATCTTTTATTTTTTTAATTGTTTAAAAAACTTTTAACTTTTAAAGAACAATTATTTAAACTATATTTAAAAAATTTCTTAATTTTTGAATTCTTGTTACGGGAATCGACTCGGTGGCAAAAATGTTAAGTTCAATGTTGATTAATTCTTTTGTCCGTGGCTTATCGTAATTCCCGAACAAAAAAGAGTGATTATAGGTCTTTTCTGTTGAGGAATAACAATAAGCCTTAGATGAAAAAATTTATCAGCATTGAATTTGTCATTTTTGCCACAGAGTATTACTTATTGCTTAAATCATCGTTGTTTCAGGCTTCGGCGTTTAGTGACGTATCAAGTGAGGAGCACCGTGGGGAAACGTATTACATGAATGCTCATTGCTGCTAATTTTTTTTATAATTGCATGTATTAAAGTCGTAGCCAAGTAGAAAAGTAAGAACTCGCGAAAAAGTCGCCAGAAAATCGCGAAAAACATGTGCATTAGCTATACCTGTGACAACATAACCTCATTTTTTGTACTTTTCTCGTATTTCTCTCGATATCTAATTGTAAGTCGTCAACCTTATGTTTATATGAAATTAATAGATTCCTCAGAATTGAAAGTATTGATTTTTTTTGTTCACGGAGGCTGGTGATTTTGCTTCGGGGTATTGGTCGATTTAATTATTATTAGTCCCATAAAACTACGTCTAAAATGTGAATTTTTTGGTAGCGATTTTTGCGACAATAATATCGTCAAGTACATTATTTCTTTTTCGCAAATGAATTTGGTAGAATTTATTAATATTATTATAGTTATGTTTCGAAGCATTCTATGATTTTTTCCATAAGCGGCGAAGCCTTCTTAAACAATTGTGACATATACATACAAACATACACCAACTTGCACACCCACACAAGCGGTTTCAAATGTTCGTGCCTCTTGCGCCCAGCGCTGCGCTAATTCCAAAGCTCGCCACTATACAGCTACCACCTCAATCGACAGGAATAGTGTATTTTGAGTTACAGCTGCAAACAGTATAAGCTTTTTATAATCATTTTGTTATTATTGTCTGCAGGCCATTTAAATTGTAACACGTCGCCATAAAGGTAAGACTAATAAATAGACATTCTTTTCAGAGAACACATTATACACGACCAACCAGACTTCAATTGTACATAAGAGGATTCGTAATATATTTATAATTGTAATAAAAATACGCATTGTGCTATTATTAACTTTACCCTAAATTATCCTCGCGGAAGTCTTTGCATTCTGAGTATCGCACTGACAGCAGGGTGCAATCCGCACGTGACGTGCAGTGCACTTGATACCACCTATAATTCCATACTCTTTCTATAACGTTACACAATTACAAAAAGAAAGGAATATACACATAAGCCGTAATTTTTCATTATGCAATGAATCTAATTTTTCTATTCACCATATATTACACCTTTTGAAAAGGGTTTTTTTAATAGATTTCTGATCCAATTAGTTACTGAAATTTAATTTGTTTATCTGTTCTGATTATTATTCATTAGCTAGCTTTCTAGATCACAGTATTCACTTATTAATGGTTTAATAAATCACAAGTTTGAATTAAATGGTCGACGTTTCAGACATTTATTGAAATTACTTCCCTCATCAGGGCTATGAATAACAAGTGTACCAAAGCATATTTTTATTACATAAAGGCTGAAGGATTTCATTGGATTGGCTATATACCATTGAATATAGATTGGTTAAGTAGTTTCCGAGTTATTAATTGTTAAAAGTTTGTAAGGTGAGCCAGTCAGCGAACGGCAGATGCGTCCATTCGCCGCCACCGATTCTGCTGTCCGCTATAGCAGCCCGCTGATTGGCTCATCTTACAAACTTTTCATAATTAATAATTTGGCAACTACATGTCCGATCAAAAAAAGAGAAGGATACATGGTCATTAGAATTTCGTAATCTATCGAATGGTATGTTACAGCATGCTTAACATATTATATATAATTCCACATCCAGAGAATTCTCGCGGTTAGCTGTTTGTCAAAGTTTACATTTTTGCGCCGCGGAACATCCAGCGCAAGCGCGGCGACCGAAAGATAGCGCAGTAATACATTAACGAAAATGCAAGTCTGCATCTTTTCATCCATCTGGCCTCCGCAAACTAACAACGCGACTGCAAGAGCGACACAAGAATTCTCTCGATGTGAGGACGTCCACTCCGAGAAGAGCACATGCATTCCATCTACGACCACTCTACCGCTCGCACGCGGTATACAAATTAGAATCTTTATTTTAATACCCTATCCATCTTGGACGTAACAATTGGTGACAAGTGGTGGGATCCGTCCGATAAGTCGTCATTTCAACAAAAATGGTAAAAAAAAATACATTATTTAAATCAGCAAAAGTGATAAGTTAAAGAAGTGTATAAGTGTTAAAATCTAAACGTTCATCATATCCGCGTGTTTAAATCTACAATAAACTAATAAAGCGTACAAAATCAGGCGAGACAAAATAATAAATATCAACCCGCGAAATAAATAAATAAAAAATTTTAACTAAATAAATAAATAAACTGATAAGAATTTTTATATCGGTTTTACGGTCTCAAAAATTAAAGTAACTATATAATTATTAACTTATACAATTAAAATCTTAATCATTAAAAGGAACCTTTCACAAATTTGAATTATGGAATACGAGACTAACTCTGATCTTAGCCCCGAAGAGTTGAAAAAACTCTTATTATCTGTTAGAGAGCGTGAAGATAAAGTGACTGAAGCTGAACAAAAACTAAGTAAACGCGAACAGGAAATTATAGCAGAAACAAAAGAAATAGTCGCGAACGCTAAACAAACCATCGAACAGGAAAGAGAAAAATCCCGCGCTTTACTAGAAAGAATTAAGGAAAATCAAAAAGTTTATGAAAGACTTCAAATCGAAAATTCTTTTGTTAATCATACTTCTAATAATATCTACGTTAAAGAAGCCCTGGATAGTATCCCAAATTTTAACGGATCGAATGTAACACAATATATAAGATCATTTAAGCGCGCTCACGGTCTTTTACCCCCACTATTGCAAAATGATTTTTTAAAACTTATAAAAAACAAATTTTCAGAACGTAGCTATGTACCAATCGAAAATCGTGAATTTAATTCATTAGAAGCGTTAATAAACCGACTTAAACAAGTTTTCTCGCCAACCAAAACCTTAAATAAATTACGTGGTAAACTTGACGCGCTTTGTAAAAAACCGAACGACCCTATATTGGATTACATAGCCGAAATGTCTAACATCTGTGATGCGATTCTAGATAGGAAAAGACTCGACGGCAATCTTGAACTTTCGGAAGAAGAGATCCGGGAAGTCGAAAATGAAGTAGCTGAAGGGTTTTTAGATAGACTTCCACCATATTTTCGCACGCGTCTAAGCACAGACGGAAAAACCTTGTCGCAAATTTCCGTCTTATCTATTTAAGCCGATAAACGCATCAAGCACGATAAAATAAAATATTCTCAATCAAAAATTATCAACAATGATAACGATAATTATACAAAACCCCGAGACGGTAGAAACTTACAGGATAATAATAATCGCGGAAATTCTAGAACTGTTGATAGTAAACGCGTTCCACAAGAATACAATGGCATCTCTTACGATCCTACGCGTAATTGCGCTTATTGTAAACAACAAGGCCATTCAATTCGCGAATGTAAACGATCACGTTACTTCCAAAATCCGAAAGATCAAAAATTTAATTTTCAAAAGGATAGAAAATTTGAGAATCAAAATGAATCGGGAAACGCGAGGCTCGCGCGGTCTTCGGGCGCCCCCGCGTCGAGCGCACAACCGCGTCCGCTGAATACAATCGAAAATCCTCAGCTAGGCCCGTCTACAATTTAAAGCTCTCTACTTCTAGCCGCATTCCTGTCATAATGTTAAATTCTTTTGATTTTCGAAAATCACCTATAGACGCTATGATAGACTCAGGCGCGCAGCCTAATGTCATAAAAATCTCGGCCCTATGACCGGATATTTTGTGTTATGAAGAAAATGCACCTATACTTAGAGGGGTATCCGGTCATGACGTCTATTCGTACGGACGCGTTTACGTTGATCTTTTCGGAAAACCTACCGAATTTGTAGTAGTAATGACCAGTTCCCAATTTAACCTGCCGCTATTCTGGGATCTCAATTTTTTGATGAACGAAACGCTGTTATTGCTAAAAAGTTTTGACTTGGACGTTGATTGCGTCACTTTGCAAGCTGGAATATACGAAAACGAAAACGGTTATGATTACGTAAAATTCTATAATCACAACAATTACGAAATAGAGTTAGCATTACCATCAATTAATCTCTTTGCAACTTATCAATCTTCATGTGATAATAATTCTGATCTACCCTTTAACAAACACTCTATCACAACCAAAAATGAGAGAAAGCAGGAATCTCTCGCTGATGCTCTTGATATCGACACCCCAAATAAAGAAGCAAAATCTGGTAATCATCTCGATAAATCAGACTTACTGTCTGATCTCTTGCAAAATTTGATATCTCTTAGCATACCCTCGTCATATTTACCTCGTCGCCCTCGTTCAAGCTCTCTTGCATCGGAAGACACTTTGGTTAGCAATCGATCTGTCTCAGAATCTCGCTTTAGCTCTTCTAATCTCCCCTTGGTCGCTACTCAAGCTTCGCTCTCTCTCTCGATACCCTTCTTGAATCTCTTGCGAATAAACTTGATCTCTGCCCTTGCACATCGCATTGAAGCGATCTTAATCTTGCCATTGATTCAGATTTCGTCCACCCCGAAACCGATGCTTCTCTCTCTGAAATGAACGCCCTTATCAATGAAATCAGCGAAACTGCAAACAACCTTACTCTCAATTATGAAGACTGCTCTCTCGGGGATCTTTATATTCATCACATCCAAGGAAGCTTATCATTGGATAAGAATTCCGGACTTTGTGAACTCGGACATATTAGTAATACGCCTCAAGGTCCACGAGTCCAATATATCAATGGTATCTTACAATCTATACACAATCTCAAAGATTCTCGAATTTCTCTTCATAAAAACAAAAAAAAAATGTCAAATTTACCTACTCGATCGAACAGCGTAAAGATATCCTCTTGGATATTATGGCTACAGATCATATGGATCCCGATACACTTGATAGATTTAACAAAATTCTCGATAAAACTGCTGACGTATTTTTACTATCTAACGAACCATTACCTTACAATAACTTAGTCGAACATAAAATCGAACTTTACGATAACGTACCTTTTAACATCAAACAATATCCCATTCCGGAAAAATTGCAAAGCGTAGTTAAGGGGAGGTCGGAGCCAAAATTTGACAAACTACGTACATAGTAGGTGGCGCTGTGGTCAGGTGGAGGTTACCGCACGTTAGCCGACTGCACATTAAAATAATTGACTACACACTACAGTAATATACCAAACCGACCCTGAGCGCCATGGCCATTGCAGCAAGGAGTGCAATGATGCACTTTTCCGTGGCTTTAGCGCAGCACTTTCCGCACGAACTTGGAACTCGCGGTGCACGCTGAACGACGGGCACCATTGTCCTCGTCTGCCATTATAATTTGGCATAGTTTCTGCTGCTGTGCCACGTGGTTTCTTTTGTGAGGCAGAGATAACGCTCAGGATACGGTCAGATCTCCACATCATATTATTCAAATGATGCGAATTCAAGAAATTATTATCAAGCATGCAATTGATAATAAAATCGATATTGACTTGTGGTTGTCACTACTAAAGTCTAGTGAAAATTATTATAACTATATTTACTGATTACTACTAATACTACTATTACTAGTACTACTACTACTACTCTTTTTTTATTTTCAAGCATGCCGTATGTTATAATAGACATTTACAAATTCAAAAATTTGTTCAATCAACTCACTCGCTGGGTAGCGATCAATAATCGCTGGGAAGCGATATAGTTTCAATTTAAAAATCTATAGCTACAAGAGCAAAAAGAAGAGAGATAAAATATATTAAATATATATTCTGCGTGTCTGCATAGAAATTATTCGCAATGATTTGCGAAGTGCATTTATGTGTACCAACACTTAAATTGTCATAGACAAGAATAAGTGATAGCCAACACTGCACAAGCAAGTAATGCCTGAATAGACACTTACAAATTCAAGAAGTATTACCAATTAATAAGTATAGTTAATATATATAGTATGAATTTATATAATTGAACGCACATATCTAATGATTGTATTATTCATTGTTTAAGGTGGGTACTTACTTGTTTATACCATATATAGTACTTTATCAATTCCGTGAATTTGACAAGTTTATATAATGAATATAAAAAATTCTTCGCATGATTGAATAATACATTCCGAACATATTATACATTCCAAACACAACTGTCGCTGCTGTAATAATAAATTAAATCATTATTATGTTTTAATTACTAATTTAATATTTTCAACATTTCAAATACTTACTTAAGAATTTATTTTTTGAGATTTTATAACATTTATCTGGACTTCAATTGAAAGAAATGGCATTTCATCTTCTTGTTCAAATACTTCAACCTGTTCCTTATTTCTGTTAGCCCACCTGCCTCTTCTTCTTTTACGCTTACCCCATGGTCTACCCTATTGAAAATAATGACGTTAAAAAATAACGTTAGTAAATGACGTTTCAAATGACGTTATTTAATAACGTTATTATTCTGTGTCACGTTTTGAAACGTTATATAACGTCATTTTCCAAATTTTCTAAATCCCTGACAACGAAAATGACGTTATTTATTTGCAAAATAACGTTATTTCGTTTTCAGGCTAAAAAGAAATCCGTCAAATGATGTCATTTATTCATGGAAAAGAAACATAATTTGACAAATAACATTATTTCCGAAGGTAATTTGACGTTATTTAAGACATTCCAGTACAGATTTAACATGCTTGTTTTTTAAAATTTTTTTACATATTATGTATTTATTGGTTAGAACTAAACTTAATGTAATATATAAAGCCTCTTATACATATTAATTTTACACATATCGCAAGCTATTTTACATATATATCGCAATCCTATAATGTATTATCGCAATCGTACATCTCACGTATTATGTAAAATCTAAAACTCTCTTATATAGTAATCGTCCATAGTTCCAACCACATGCGTGTTGACTTTACGAGACGCCTCCTAGCGGGTAAATACGAAGTTTACGGAACTTACTGTTACTGCTTTTTTCTTTTCTTTTTCTTCTCGTTTCTTCTTTTCAGCCTTTCGTTTTTGTGTCAGTTGTTTTTTAGCTTCACTAGCTCTTTTAAAAACACGCTTTGCCACATGCAATACACATTCAAGTTTTTTTACAGTAAAATCCTCGCCGTACGGAAAAACGTTTAAAAGTTTTGCGAATGCTTTAGTATCTCCGTCACCTATGTAATCACCATACTTGACTCCAAATTTCTCAAGCGATCGCATAAATATTTCAACAACACCTTCGTGTGATTAGCAGTACAGGTTGCTTGATGCTCTTCATACCATGCCACATATTCAATCTACATTTTATCTGCATCTTTTTTAGCTTCACATCCTTTACAGTAAGTTGATTTTACTACAACGTCAGCAATTTTTCCCGAGTACTTGAATATCGAAGAAATAATTCCTACAAGAGAGGAAAAACCTCTTGTCTGCCAAGAACCGTCTCCAGAAACACTTAGTATATCTTCGGGTTTACCATGTTCAACGTTCTTTTTTTTTCTGCATTCGCAGCTTTGAGCGTCACAAGATCGAAAATTTTATTTACTGAATTTTTCATGTGATCAACAACGTCATAGTAAACCTTTGAATTCATGTGTCCTAATTCCATAAGACCACAAAATAAATTTACCCCTTGCAATCCAACTCCAATCAAGCGCGTCACGAAGATCAACCGTCGATTTATTTCAAATTCATTTCCAATTTTTGGACAAGAATCAATGTACTTTTCACCATAAGAACACTTCACTTCGATCTTAAAACCAAGTCCTCTTCGACCGAATTTAGAGAAAGTAATTGCACCATCACAAACACTACACTTCACATACTGCGATAACGCTGTAAACACGAGAAAGAAGTTTAAAATATCATACCGAGATGTTGGATCAGTATGAACGTCAAGAGTCGTGTCTGCCGTCTTTTTTAGTTTTTCGGCCGATGTACTGGTATCGCGTCTTTTATTACCGTCGTGTTGGTTTCCTTAATATTTCCGCCTTTTAGGCCGTGAACCTAGCCTTCTCCAAGTAGTATTTTGGTACTTATTTGGTACGTCCATGACGTATAAACTTTACTTACAAAGTAAAAATTGCGGAGCAAAAACTTTACGGAGCGGAGATCTTGCTTACTTCGGTTTCAAAACTCTACTGATGAAACAAGAGTGTATTTCTCTTACTTGGTATACTTTGTATGTACATTTAAGACTTTAAGACAGCTGTGAATAAGAGGGAATGTGTAGCAAACAATAGGAGTAGCTGATTGAGGAAGCGAACGTATCCTTAAATTTCGGGTCGAACAGGTATAGTTGCGCTTAGGGGATTCTTTTCAACTAAAAATAGTTGTATATATGTATGAATAGAATGAATTATGATCTTTTTATACCTGAGAACATGTAGAAATAAGAAATTTATGAAGGCAATAAAAGGGAGCACGGTGTACGACCGAATAATCTCAGGTATACGGC
>UELU01099680.1:0-21471 GCA_900490025.1 Megastigmus dorsalis
GCAAAAAGTAAGTCTCACCATTCGAAAGAACAGGTCAAAATATGCCGGATAAGATCTTTCCGAAATTTTTCAAAACCTTCTTTTTAGTTGTAAAAGAACCCTCTAAGAAGTTGTCTGAAAAATTGCTTATTCAATTTTGAGTGTTTGGGATTTTGCGATATATGGCCATTTTGAAGAGGCTAAACATATTTTAGAATCATGAAAAAAATTTTCCCGTAATATTTGAACATCGATTGCACTTTTTTGCAGTATTTTGAATTATTGTCATTGCATTTTCCTTATGAAAAAAAATCTTAAAGTTGAAAATTTCCAAATTTTTTAACTTTTTTTCGTGAAAAACACGCCATATTTTTTTGCAGGAGTATTTTAACAAAAAATCGGTATGACCATTCAAAAGAACAGTTCAAAATACATCGGATATGATCTTTTTCAAATTTTTTCAAACCTTTTTCTTACGAAAAAAAGCCTTGAAAAAGATGTTGAAAATTCGGGGTCTTGGTCGTTAATGGGTTAACTGACATTCATTTAAGGGAAAGTCGAAGCCAAGAATGACCGACACCTAACCTCACGACATTTTTCCAGAAATATTACTAGATTTTTTAAAATAACGTAAATCTGAAGTGACATGATTATTCTTTATTGAAATCTCAAAGGTGTTCTTTAATGCAGTAAATATGCTTATAATTTTGATATTCTTTAATAATATATGCATACGATTGGTCACGTGAAACAGTATTCTTTAATAATATACGCACAAACCCGGTCACGTGAAACAGCGCTATAATATTTTTTCCAATAATTTAGCCGCATTTTATAAAATAGTGCAATTATTGTCAAGTACAATAAACATTCTGTATTGAAATATGGACGGTGCTTTTCTCTTCTTTTTGTAAGATATACATATGAAGTATATTTATATTGAGAAAAACAATGTAAGGTTACATGACAGTCATTACAGCTCCGATATACCCTTCATGTTAATGAATGTGGATTTGAACATGGTGAATTGAATATTCATTGACTATTAATGAATCATACGTATTTATCGAAAAGTACTGAATCCAAGAAAATATTCAATAACTGTTAATGAATATGTTATTTGGGGTAACTAAATCATACATTAGACAATAAAATGAATAATTCATTTAATGCAAGACATCCTTTTTCTCAGTAAGGGCAAACTTTTGTATTTAAAATGATTGCATAAATTTGTTCCATATACTGATTAAATGAATATAACCTCATAAGAGAGTTAATAAAAATGGGCATTTTAAAAATTTAATATTTTACTGGAATTGACCGGAACATACACTGTTTTTTTAACAACAATTGTAATTAAATACTTCCAGAGCGTCCCTGGTAGAAATTTAGCCGAGTTGATGACCAGCTAGTAGCCATTACCGATTATATACGCGAGTTTTTAATCGAGCTTACCCGTCTAGCAGACGAATAACCCTGTCTATTTCGCCACAGTTTTGAAACGCAAACTGGCTAAGGACTCGACTATTTTAAAGTCATATATTTGCTGGTTAATTATAATTTATTTCATTTTAGGCTGATATATTGATATCTAATAATATAAATCAATATTATTGGTCATATAAATATACATATTACCATATTTAACTTGATATATTAAACTTAAACATTTGGCGTTTAATGCATAAAATATCGAGGTTATGTTAAACAAGCTACTCTCGACTCTTGTTTACTTTTGACGTTTAGTCTTGACTGGTCATTACCGAGCATTTGACGATTTGAAACTCTAAATGATGGCTAGTCGAAACTGGCTAACGGCTGGATATAAAACCATCCGAACTTGTCAATGTTCTACCACGGGTAATACTTCAATTATGACTGAAAATACCGTTTTTTTATTTTGTAAAAAAACCCAACCCTCCTTAATCTGGATAATTTTCCATCATTTTCCTATTAATTTGTAGTAAAGGGATAATTAGTTGTAAACCTTTTTTTATGAAAAAATTAGTTTTGAAATAAAACACCATTGTTTGCAGGAATGTAACGGATTTTTCAAATTGGCTGAAGGACTGCCCAGTTGCCATTAGAACCACTACTAGAATGTATACAACTTATTAAAATTAAGCATGAGATGCAATTTCAAGGCATATGATCATATTCAGCAATATTCATATTTATAATACTATGGTATGCGATCATTATGATATCTATAAGTTCAACAATTCTCATGATTTTGAGTGTTAAAAATACAGTCTGACAGAACTGTCATAACATGCATGATCTTACTAATACTCAAAGTACTCTCGCTTTTACTCTCAGGAAAAACTCAAAGCGAGTAAAGACGTATTTAAAATTGACATTTATTGTGAAACCTTGACTTCGCTAGCGCAAGCTTTAAGCCTCAATGAATACTGATAAAAGGATGAAAGATAGCCACCAGGCGAAGAGAGAAAGAGCGAGAGTGGGGAGGGGAAGAGAAAGAGCGGGAGGGAATAATACTCGATCGCACATATAAAAGCTTTTCCTTGTACTACACAACGCTTGTCGAGGCGCAGTATACATAGCTCGAATTAAATCAAGCCGAGTGCAAACGTCGTATGCCGCATCCCGCCGCGCATGTTGAAGTACACGTGTAAAAGCTCGAGCGCCTTTCTTCTCCCATTGCTGTAATGAAATTCAGTTTTGCGTACGGCATTTTTCTTACATTTGCCCTAAACGTGACCGTCACGTGCCGCTCAGATGATACTATTGACCGCGCACAAATTCTATACTTAATACTCGACAGAGATAACGCCAGTTCTCATTTCTTACACTTCCTTCGGAGGCCCATTCACATCTTCTCCCTCTCTCGAGATCAACAAGATAATAAAGAATTCACTGATTTACGTTTATGAAACTCGATTCGTACTAGATCAGAAGTAACGCATTTACACTTCTGTCAATCTTTATCAATTCTTATCTGCAAGAATGATCTTCATGAGTGATAACACTAACCATTTTGTGTATATAACACAAATCACTTAATTAAGCTCGACCATTTCTTAAAGAGTATCCCTACAATATCGTTTTAAAAAGTTTTTTTATAGAAACGTACATCCGAGCAAGTGTTATTTTTAAATATATTAAATGATGAAAATTGAAGAAAAAGTATTCTGTATTACGTTTAAATTTACATATAAATTTTTAGATTAAATTACATTATGGAAATAACAATAATTGGCAACAATTAACTGTAACTTTGTAGTTTTAATAATTTTTTAATTTTGATATCGGCGAACCCCCGAAATTTATCAAGGAACAAAATGAAAAGTATTAAATTGATAAAGATTAAGAAATAAAGAAGCACCGGTACTTAGTATAATAGTTTTGTTGACGTTGCCGATATCTACATTATATGCATGTACAAAATTAACTATAAAAAAAGGTTTTTCGTCACTTTTCACATCCTCTTTCCATATAATATTAACTCTTGTACTATATTATGATCAGAAACTTTTATACTAATGTTTAATACGATGTGCCAGATTCTTACCTTACCGGTTCTTGCATTTAACGAAGTATATAAAGATAGAGATTAATTTTTGGAAAAACCTTTGTGTCACTAGTTCAGTAATAATGTAAACATTAAGTGTTTCAAGTTTCATGGAATTCCATCCACTATTCAACGGAGATTTTTGTCGTCGAAAATTTCGTTCGTAATTCACAACGATTTTTGGTCAGAAATTTTTGACGTCATAAATCTCTGTGAATAGTGGATGGAATTCCATGAAACTTGAACCAAGTAATGTTTACATTATTACCTATAGGTCCTGACAGATAGTTATTTCCAAAAATTGATCTCTATCTTTACCCTGGTAAAAAATTAACCAACTCTGCTAGTTAGTAGACTAAGTTCTGGTCAGATCTATCAGCTAATATCTGGACAGAAACTGCCTATGAGTTAAACACAAAACCTGCTTATATAAGTACACTTATATATTTAGGTTATGCGATAATACTTCAAACGTAAACACATACTAATTTGTGAAATTGTGGCTAATAATATATAGCCAGAAATGTTTTTACCAGGGTATATGTTTCGTTAAATGCAAGAGCCGGTAATATAGGAACTTTCCGACCATAGCACATCCCCTTAAAACACAGATCTATTTTGACGTTCAAGCTACATTAACATTATTTTATTTTTACGTATAAAACATACTTTAATTTAAACTTTTTTTTCAGTCTATATTTTAAATTTTTATATTAATACTATGTAAAGTGAATTCATTATTCTAATAATACTTAAAAACTCCAAAGCTCTCTCTGACACTATTGTTAACTAAATAAAATACAGAGCCATCAATTTCAGAAAAATTTCTATACACGGAAAAACAAAATTCGCTATAAGGTGTTCGTAATAATAACCGAAAAATCTCAATTCAAGCACACAACTAATTTATTTATATTAAGTGATAATATTACTTTAGCTTTATAGAATAACCTTTATATTTAAAATGTTCTAAAGCTTTATTATGAATTCTAGTTCAATTTTCGGTTTAAAATTAGCAAAATTTCTTATGCACGTGTGCCAAATAGTTACAGCAAAAACATTGAAGTTAATAAAAATAGTTTTGAGTTAAAGATGAATATATTTTAATTCGGCCTAACCATTTATTGAGTGTAGCAACGAACATAGAGAAAAATATTTTGTTGTAAAACTATGAATTGAATAAGATTCTACCCTTAAAAAAGATTTTGAAAACCTCATTCATTTTTAAAATATCACATTCTAAAAAGTAAATCGAAACACTCTGCTTTAATTTAGAGAACAATGAACAACGAATAAAAACGTTTCAATTTCCAAACATAAAGTAAAAGTCACTCTAAATTTTAGGATACTATAAGTATTTAAATCATTGTTTATCGTGCATTTCTTATCGCACATTCGTGCAGGTGCAGAAATTGAATTGAATTTTCTCATCGGACAAAAGGAAGCGAAAAGCAGCGAAAGTAAATTTGACGAAGCGAACGAAGAATTTGACGGGCACGATATACTTGCAACCGCGCGGCAATATTGACTGGATTAATGTAATGTAAGTCGGCGGTGCCTGCATGACAAGCGTCGAATGGCAAATTTTTCTCTAGGACTCTTCCCGTCCCGTGGCATTTTAAAATTAGCCTTTGGGATTAAATCTCCGAGGGAGGCAAATAAAAAGTGATACAGGCTCGCCATCTCTTTCTCTGCGTCAGACTCTTCGCCTGTATTACCTACATGCCAATAATAGAATCGTCGGCGGGCCGCGCACGACAAGCTCCTCTTCTCTCTCCCTCTCTCTCTCTCTCTCTCTCTCTCTCTCCCTCCCCCCCGCTCGCTGTGTCAACAGCGAGATCAGCTTTGGGAAACAAAACGGACGGTAATGTCCTGCGCCTGTTAGTATTTTTGCACGATCGCAAGTGCAAAGCAATTATAATATAATGAGGGTCGAATGCACCACTTTTTATTATTTGCAAAATATGTGGCTCGAAATTGTAATTTACTTGCATACTATTACACGAAGAAAAAAGTATCATGAAAAAAATAGTAAAATTAAAGTAAAGCAAATACTAATAATTATACTATGAAATTTTTCTATATTATACTATAGTAATTTTTAGCATTTTCTGTATTAATATTTTTTTTTCGCGGGAACCTGTAAAATAAATATGTATTTAAAAAGAGTTACTTACGTTTAATCTTATTTCTTTCGTGAACTACTTAAACATTTACATGATGAGATTTCTGAGGCGTTGTCGCGTTTTGAACAATTTAACATTTACTTTATCGCATATCATTTCTTTAGATAATATTTCGCTCTCCTATACTTTATACCCTAAAATTATATTAACGCTAACGTATATAATCAATCGTTAATGGCTGATGTTACATATTATCCAAATCGTTCTTATATACCTAACAACTAACTATTCAAAAAGACACTATGCGAGTTTAAAAAGCACCATCTAGTAATAAAAATAGCATTACCAATAGAAACGTAATTGATAGTTTTAAAAAGTACGCGGATTTTAAATGAATTTAATCTTCATTGAAAAACTATTTAATAATAGAACCATAAATGAGATTATAAATAAAAAAAATAGATAATAAAATATCGGCTTTTATTTTTAAAATGAAAAATGGAAACTAAGTTAACATTACTTAACCATATGATTTATTATGAATAGGCTTACACGAAGCAAAATGGTCTTCTAAATTTTATTAGAATCTTCATGAATTTTTATTTACTAAACTTTTTAGAAATCGTGAGACAGACTCGAATTTTAATTATTATTGCTATTCAGTACAATAATTTTTAGTTTAAAGGTAAAATCATATTATTTTAAAAAAAAATTCTTTCGCTTCATTTCTATTGAACGCCACTTCCATATATTTATTATATTACTTATATTTGGAACATTAGAAATTTTATTAAATTTTTTCAATTAATAAATATTAGAAAAAAAAAAATCCATCATACCCTGGCCGGCAGTTCGCCTTCGGCTCGGGTGGCAATTTATACGATCGGTGGGCTGTCGTAACAATCGGATATACTATTCCACCGATGGTGTGCAAACCTGGGACCTACCGCGTGAGAAGCCGGTGGCTTATCGACTGCACCATTGACACCTTGCGCGTAACATTAATTAATTCTTTAATGTTTTCTATAATGTCTTCATCTGTTATATCTGTATTACTTAACATATTTTATGTACAAGATGTGTACAAAAAATTGATTAATGATAAATAATATATATCAATTAGCAATGACTTTCAAGAATTATAATTGATAATGTCAATACTGCATAACTTTTCAGGTTACAATTTCGTCCTCATGTCTATACCTTTAAAATTATTAATATATATATATATATTCCAAAAATTACTATACCCTCTACTAAAAGTTCTTACATTTACAGTAAATATTCACCTAAATGTAGTAAAATTTAGGATATTTGTGTCCAAATTTAGAATTTATAATTTTTACAATACTGCAATAGAAAGTTTTGCATATCCACTATATCGAAATTTCATACATGTTTACAGCAATAATTTTGATAAATGTAGTAAATACCGTGAAATAGTCTCAAATGGAGAGTCTGCTTCGTCATTAGTAAAGATTATAGTAAAAATTAGTAGACCATTTTGCTCCGGGAACATATAACTGCGAGTTACATAAAGTATTCATATTAAATACATAAAAAATTACTTTCTCAAAATGCGGTATACATCCCGTCAATACACAATGTGCTCAAGTAAAAGAAAACAATGTCACGATGAAGTAAGTCTACAAAGGTCACGTGACATACCGCTAAACTGCTGCATCTTTTTGTGTTTACAAACGATATCTATACATTAGCGAGAGAGTTACTTAATTTTTACTATATTTTATAATAACATTTATGAAAAAACATAGTATTATTTAAAAATGTTATATTTTGCTATATTATAGTAAAAGTTTAGTATAAATTTGAGTAATATTTACATTAATTTTGATTAAAAATTACAAAACCGTGTTTCATTCTTTATGCTTACAATTTTTATTAAGTAATATTGTAATTTTTAATATCAACTGCATTAAAGTTTACTATAGATATAGCAATAATTCTATAGAAGTCAAATATGTCCCTTGATTACTACGGAACATATTAATTTTTCATGAAACTTTTTTCCGAGTGTACCTATATATACACGGAGAGAAATGTTATATAGGAGTCTATCCTTATGAGAAATAGTACAACGCCGGAATAGTAATGCGATTGCAAACTATAATCTTCAAAATTTTTCAAGACATAAGAAGTACAATTTTTTTAGTAAACTTGGCAGTTATGTGATTAGTGCAACAAATACTTAATTTTAGGTGTGATTTTACTTTGAACAATTTTCTTTATAATTGTTGAAATAGTTGCTCATTTACATGCTTGTTTTTGTACCCTGAAGAGGAGAGTATCAAAACTCTCGAAACGTCGCAGCATAAATAAATTTTGCAATTAAATCTTGTTTGTTGCGATCGATAGCCTGTCTCCATCTTGCTTTTGGAAACTACCACGAACAATAAATTTAATACACAATTGTGATAAGAAGTAATTAATGAATGCCTTTCCAACCATTAGCTCAACCAGTCGAATTTTTAAATTCATTTGAGTAATTCTGCAATAAATATATTAATTATTATTGTTGATAGCGACGCACATAATAATGTTACTTCTCACGTTTGAGCTTGAATAACCTAATGAATAACCTAAAAAGACAAAAATTTTTTTTGAAAAATACTCTTTCCTACTATTTGTGGGTATGCTTTACACGATGCAACAGTTTAAAAAACTGAAAAATTTGATTTTCAATTAATAATTAACAAATTTTTAAAAAATACGTTTTTTTTAAGCAATTTTTTTTTTAATCGAAAAATAGAGTGGAAAGAAATTTTTTTTAAGGTTAAAAAATATGCACAAGCGTGCACAAAATGTCTGAACTTTCCAAAAACGGAAACCAAAAATTTGAATTTTTGTTTTATCAATATTTTTGATGCTTTTTTTATTCAAATCATATAAATATTTAATACTTTCAGTAAAAACGTATTTAAATAGTTTATTTTTAGTATAAATAACAATAGTTAGTGTCTAATTTGTAAAATAGTGATTTTGAGGTTAACAATAATTAGTTTTTGCCTTTTTACTTCATTTTGTCAAAAAATCCAATGCAAAGAGTAAAATCAACGGTACAATCTATCGATAATACGAAAGTATTGATATACATTTACAGTACAATTATAAATCATGTGTTAATTTACGAATGAACATTGGTTGAATTATACTTTTTTTGTGATTTTTTATATACTTTGATTACATCACCAATAACAATATTGAAAAAAATTAATTTTTACTGGTAGGAACTTGCGATACGTAATAAGATACTTTAATTAGTGTTCAACTCCGGTTTTGACCCCAGAGTCACATAATTTAACGGCAAACTCATGCAAAATTATATATAATTATCCCTCGATCTTCAATCGCCGCATCAAATTACGCGATAATGTTAAATTATAGTCGAATTGGTTAGAAAAATTGAATTATAAAAAGACACATATATAGGCACGTATAGCATACTAGACCTAACCAGTTCCTTATAACCCTTATACAAAAAACCTATTCGAGATCTCTCAAATTTTGATAATAATCCTATTCAAATTCTCTCGAATTTTGATAAAAATTCTTATGAGATGTCTCGAATTTCGGTAGTCGCATCCAATTTTGCAATAATATCAAATTGGTTTGGAAAAATTAAATTGCGGGGAGACGTGCATAGGTACATACATAATACGCGGGCGCGCCTGATCTAAACAAAGTATCTAAGTAATCTAAGTAAGTACAAGGGTCTTCGTGAACGCGATTCTGCTAAAATTTTGGGAAGTAATTTTTGGTATCTAAAAGTGGTAAGTAGTAAAAAAAAGTAACATAATATAATTGTTTCATGCATAACTAGGCAACCAAGAACAATATGAAATATTTCACAATTAAAAATGAAAATTGAGAAGGCGACCTTTAATTTGACAGATTACAGAACTAAGAAGATCAATCCATTCTAAAGTTATAAGCATTTAAATAATACACATAAATTTTATAGCGGAGCTTATTTCTTTAAACTCTAAAATTGAAGGTCGCATCTCACTTTTTAGTTCTAATTTAAAAATATTTCATATTGTTCTTGAAAGCCAAGTTATGAAGCACGACACTGTTATATGATTTTTTGCACATTTGTGTTTACTAGCAGTTATGTTGAAAAATACAACTGATTGCTGAAAATATTGGTACTAAATTTAATTTTTACTAGAAAATATTTTATAAAATAAAATATAGAAAATAGTGTATTATAATTGTGTGTACAGTATGCATTATCCAATGCAATCAATTTTTTATTTAGTATCTTATTTTGCTTTACACTGGTAAAACTTTATGCCACCACAGTTCTGATGGATAAGTTATCGATAAACAGGATTAAGTTACAGTAATATATGATATTACTATAACTTAATTAATTATGCATAAAATTAGTTGATTATATATAAATAATCCTAAAAATTTTAGGTTAGGTACGAATAACAGAAATTTTAAAGTTTTGTTTCATTTCTACACCTATATACTAGCTAATCTGGACTAGTTGTTTTATTAATGGTGACTTCATTTTCTTTTAATATTATCTACATAAGACTGACAAATAACTTAGAAAGTATCCAGTCACACTTGATAATCTTTTTAACAAGGACCCATATCCTGAAAGGCCCTATGCATGAAAAAAGGAGTAGGCATAAATATCGAAAGTAAGAGGGTAACAGCTGATGGCAAGTGAGTTTTAATTAGACTGTGTGACGTTTAATAAAAAATGTCTTATTAAAGCTTGCATGTCATTAGTTGATTGACTCTTATTCCTTATATTTGTTCCTATTCCTTTTTTCGTGTGTAGTGCCTAATAAGTATACAATATTTTGTATGACTACTGTAGTGTTCATAACATGTGATAACATTTTGGTATTTTCAAAAATATTTCAGTAAATACCTGCTTTACCTGTTACTTTAATATTAATATTTATCTAACTAGGTATTAAAAAACTCTATAAAAGATAGATTTATTAGAAAAAACAAAATAAAATAATAGCAGAGCTGCTGCTAATTGTGAATGAGTTCTTACTATTTAATACAATAAAAGTTTACACTATTTAATACAATGCCAAAATTCGTACTTTCTTATTTACTAAGTTACATATAGTAAAGTATAATTTAACATGGTAAAAAATATATGTATAAAAAATATAACTTAATCCCTAAATTGATCTAAATTAGTATAAGTTTACAACTGCAAGGTTTATGAAATAAATCTAATAATAAATATCTATTTTCTCATAAATTTTTTTTTATTGAGATCTATATATGGAAATAATGTGAGTTAAACAAACTCAAATAAAAAATAAAAAGTATATTCAAAATACTACAATTACATAATTATTTTTTTAATTTTGAAATTATAAAATCAATAAATAACTGATGAACAATTAAAGTTTAACTTACTTTAAAGTATTATATTAAAAATAATTTTTTGTTTATTTAACATTAATGAGTACGTTTTAAATATCATATCACGTGAAGACACTTCTTTAATCTGTTTTTTTTTTAAATGTAAGTACTTATTAAATTAGATATATATCAACCAAATACATGATATTCCATAATCTATGTATTTTAAAAGTATTAATTAAATTACTACATTATATAGAAGAAAACTTTCTAAATAATACTTTTTATACCATGAACGTAAAAGTTAACCCCCATATGTGATCGCTGAGCCCGAGGGCCAACGAAGTCATTAATTGGTAAAAATTGGTACAAGATGTAAACTGTGGCTTTACTCCCACAGCATCATAAATTATATTTTATAATTACTAAGCTTTCTTCGTGCTTCAGAATGATTTAATATCTTAGGTTTTCATTTAAACTTGTCTTGATTTTTAGGTTCATATTATAAAACAAAATCCACAAATATTGATATAACACTGATGCCGAGTTCAATTTACTCCTGAATGTGTTTATTATGTATATCAGGTGATAGGCGAATAAGACAAGTAAATAAAATATGATAATTAAAATTATAAATTGAGGCATATTATATTTTAGATGTGGACAAACTAATGGCTAGGTACAAAGAGTAGTACACTATCCAATCAAATCGACAGCACAGCAGGTTGAGACACAATACAAAAGGTAAACGTGCAACTGAAATGTGTGCGGTACATGGACTCTCTAGATGATGAAGCTTTATATACACAAACTCTTTAATCTAGTAAAGTTCTAGATTGCAAGATGAAGATAGAGATAGTGAGAAGAGGAAACTAACAGAGAAAACTAAACAGGAATAGTAAAGAAAAAACGAAAACGTGAAGAATCCAGAGCATGTTAAAGTAATAAAAGCAGAAGCACGATATCTGCACCGTACCTCGAGGATCTTGCTCTCGAACTGTAAATACGTTTTCATTTGTTGCCTGAAAAATCATCGTGATCTCGCGATTCGTGGCCGTAGTTTTGGCCGTGTAGCTCACAGAGAGCAAGAGGGAGATAGCGATAGAGGATAGAGAGAGAGAGAGAAAGAGAGAGAGGGAGCTGAGCTGCCTATAGAGTGTACGTGTGAGACAGAGGCAGAGAGAGGAGAGAGAGAGAGAGAGTGAGAGAGAGAGAGAGAGACGTAAAGAAAAAGAGAGAGAGAGAGGAGAGACCTTACCTTGGTATAGTGATGCACTTGGTTTCCGCACTCTGCGTCGTGATGGCTTTCTCGAGCTCGTCTAGACCCGGAGACTTTTTGAGTTTTTTAACGAGACTCTTAACAGCCTTCTCGCTCCATTTGTCCTCGCCCTCGCCTTTCCTCCAGCCCAGCAGCCGCTTGACGTATGGGTGATTAAAACTGGGTAGCATCGAATTCATCATTTGCTCTCAGCGGACAGCCTGCGAGCCGCATCGGGCCGCCCGTTAATGTAGACGCACTCGCGCACGCACACGTTGATTCTCTTGTGTTTTCTTCCCGTCTCACACTGTGCTCCAGTCGAGGCTGACGATCTCGCTGCCGCGCAGCTCCCCTTCGGGTCAGCTGAGGTCAGCTTGGCCGTGGCCTGCGACTGCTGCTACGGTTCCGCGCAGTGCCTACTCGTCCGCTCTGCTCTGGCCCAGAGGAATGATGGCCGGCACCTCCTAGGGCGAGAGCTTCCCTCGTCGTCGACTCTCGGCAGCAGACCCTCTATCTCTATCTCTCTCTCTCTCTCTCTCTCTAACTCGCGGTTCACTTAGCAGTCACCTCTCTCGCTCTCTCTCGCTCTCTCTCTCTCTCTCTCCAACTCTGGTCTCTTCTCTAGTTCTCTGCCCTCGCTCGCGCTCGCGCCGACGACTCACCTGTCGGTTTGGTCGGCTGCTGATGTAGCGGGAGTCGCTGCTTCGGGGAAGAGCGAATGTCCAGGACGCTGAGGACGAGAACCTAAGGAATGCAAGACTCCGAGCCCGCCAAAACGACGCGAATCTCCTTACTCCCCCGAGCAGCTTAATACGGACGGGGACGGCGAAAACTTTACACGGCCGCCATCTTATTCCGAAAGCCACGACCGTCGAGCCTCGGCTCGCCTCGCTGATCTTCGGCTTTTTTACGCTTTTTTATAGGTCCGCGCGTCTGCTGTGTATTCCCTGCTATACTTGCTAGTGCGCTAGCTGCTGCTGCGCTGCTATACTGATGCTGCGCAGCGCATGGCTGATATCATGGGACCAGTTCACCAGTACCTGCTCTTTCGCCATCGTTAACAAACGAAATAACTATACGATAAGCCCGCCCCTCTTTTCTTCTCTCCAGTTATAGACTTTTTTCTGCGCTCTTTCTACGATTCTTGTTTGAAAACAAATCATTACGTTACTATTAAGTATAAGATTTATGCATCAAAAGTAAATTAAGCGTACAATATTTTGCTACGATTCCCGTGCGCTGCTTTTCTACTGCTGTATTTCCACTGTATCATATGCATGATATGATTGTACTATCATGATTGACGAATCCAAGATTTAATTAATAATGAATATAATTTTTATTGTTTGTAAGTTATTGAACTGTTAAGGGGACTTTTACTTTCTAAATTTTCAAAAAATCGATTTTTTTTTACGTAAAAATGTTCCTTAGTATCATAGAAATACTGCCCTAAAATTTTAGTAAGAAATTCGAAATAGAAAGAAAGCTATAGCTGTATTTATAATGGTACCTACGTAAGACAGAATTATAATAAAGAAACTAAAGTTTTTCTCGAAATCACGTTCTTCAAATCTGGGAGACGTTTTTCTCAAAATCTACTAAGCCAATCTCAGTAAACTAAAATTTTTTTGATACTTTATAGAAACAACTAGTAAATAAACCTCTAAAAAGTTAAAAAAACCACTCTATTTTTTTAGTACAGGGGTAAATTCATCCCCAAAACAGGCGTTTTTTCGAACTTTTTATAAAATCGCGTGTAAAGGCCATAGAAATATAAAAAAATTAGGTTTTAAAGGCTTATTGTTTAGTTTCAAGTCTCATGAATTGAATCGCGTTGCAATTTTAAATAAATTTGTTACAGGAAGGCAGAAAAGTGTCCCGCAAATTAAAATGCATCTTTTAGAAGACGCCCTCTGCAGTGGTAAAAAGTAATTAAAAATGTCAAAAAATAATTTTTTTGTACACCTTAACACCTTAAAACATTGTTAACAATGTATGAGAAAATTATAATTATAAATAAAATAGTTTTCTTTTTTAATATTTAAAAGTTGTCTATTTTTTTCAATTTAGAAAGTAAAAGTTCCCTTAACAATGTTAACCCAGTGGAAAGTTCCGTTCCGTTTCTGAGTCTGATAAATCTCGTGATAAATTATTGATTATTAATATACTTCGTTGAAATTTAATGTTTCTATATTATTCGAATAATGAAGGGCGTGTTTTCCGGGACAACTTGAGGCACGGATTGTATTTTTAAATTATAAATAAAAAGATTTATTACGATTAAAGAGAAAAATTAACAATTCAATTGCAAATATTATTTACCAGTAATTATTCTTGGTTTTTTAAATTCTTTTAACTTATCTTGCTTGAGCCTATTATTAATTTAGGTACCTATATGTATAATTAACTTATACGTATAGGTATATATGTGCATTTTATGTCAGATATATTTATATATATATTTTTAATAAATAATATGATTTATTGATAATAAATGGTAATATTTCAACAATCAAATTCAAAAAAATTAGACAATAAATATAGTAAATCAAACCAGTTACTTTTAAGTAAATAAGGATAATAAAACATGTAGAAAATTATTAATTTTGATTTTATCTCAACTGAAATTGCGATTTTATGAATATGATGCACTTCCTCTTATAAAAGACACTGTTATATGTATTCAGTAATATTAGCAATTATAATACTTTACAATTTATCTTTTAAATATTGTACCTAATGTAGGTACGTCACTTTGTAATGAACTGTAATGTATTGTAATGTAGGTACATCACTTCAGTAGCGCCACTGGCATTGATGGCTATAACAATTATAATGCTAACATTGCTATAACATTCAATTTTCAACAAAACATTCATTGCATGTTGGCGTCATTGGCAGTTGTAACTTGTAACAGTTGTAACCCGAAGGTTACACCAACTGTGTATACGCAGTTGCACTTATAGTATAAATTATATACTTATAGCTTTAAGATTTTATATATATATATATAATGGTCACTAAACATAGACTTTATGAACACTTTGTTCGACGATTTAAACAGCGAGAGGCCGAGAGCGCGAAAATCTTAACCGTTAAAACGAAGCCATCTTTTGCATATGGAGGAAAACCGACGCTAAACAAAACGAATAGAAAAAGTATCATTTCATTCATATTTTACGATCGCGTGATATCTGATGGAACAGAATGTATTTTAACTGTCTAGTATTTATAATTCAATACTCATACAATTTTTTATTCAGTGTTTATTATTGCAGAATCTACTAAGGGAATTGGAAGTTCTAAGAAAGGTACATAAGCAGATCCAACAGCTTTATGCTTTAATCCGGCTATTAAGAACTGATCTAGAGAATATCGAAAATAATTATTACATTTCATTAGGTAAGTTGAATATTTTATTTAAGATGTATGGACAGGAGAATTCCTGTAAGTATATCCTTTAAAAAAAGATTAAAACATTGTTTAGAGCATTGAATAAAAGAGAAATTACAAGTTTATAAACATCTTGGATTCATGCTATTTAAAGCTTATGAGGACTAATGCATTCTTTTATTTGAATTATTTGTTAAAATTTTTTTAACCTTATATTTTATTATTCTCTGAACAATGTAACCATCATTTATTTTAAGAAAGTAGTGACTTATTTAAACAATGTATGCAGATCAATGACTCCTGTAGTAATGGCTGGGCTAAGCAGGAAAAGTTTAGGAGCAGTACGGTTTGATTTATCAGATATTAATTCTTCTACAATATCACCATCTCGTCGACGTCGCTCTATAGCAGCACCAAAAGTTGTTGAAAGTAATATCGAAGAAAACGATGATGAAGCGGAAAAACTGGCACGACGAGAAAGAAATGAAAATGGAAGTCCTGCATCAACACCTGTTGCAGGAAATGATCGACGTCAATCTGCATTTGGTTTATCAGCAATATCCAATATATCAGCTGCTGAAATGAGTAATCAAATTGCACAATGTATCAAACTAAGTGCTGAAAATAAAATCAATGATAAAAATGCTTTCCAACTAAAAATGATTGATTTTTTGGTATATACGCTAAAGAAACAAGATCCAAATATGACTAACTTACAAATGGCTAGTGCATCTTTAGATGCTAGTGCAAAAATTTATGGATTTCGAGTGGATAAAGTTCACGCAGATTTATTAAAAATTATAGGTATGGCGAAACAAGATAAAAGAGATCAAGATGAAAATGGTGGTAATGAAGATGCTGATCAACCGGATGCAAATAAAAATGAAGGTCAACAAAAGAAAAAGAAGAAAAAGAATCGTCAGCACATAATATCTACCGTTGAAGCATTAAAGGGCAATGTAGAAACTTATGATCCATTATCATTAATTAGGTGCCAAACAGATACACAAACTTCAGATATGCTTTTTCAAGCTGGTCTTCCTCAACATGCAAATCAAGGTGTTGCCTTAAATCTTTACAATGATGTGATTCTTGATAAAGTACCATCAAGTAATGATAAACCATTCAAGATCTTGACCCATGTTATGGAGGACTTTACAAGTCACAGGATTTCACCGTCATATGCTGCTTTTAAATTTCTTGACTGGTCACCAGAAGATGAACTGGAAGAACCAAAATCGCAAACAGAAGAAAATGATGGTGAATATCATTTTGATTTAGATGCTGCAGTTCCTGATGATGATTTTATTGACAATGATGGTATGATGGATTGTGGAGATGCTTATGAAGAAAGATGTGACAGATTGGCTCAAAATAATCAACATTTTGAAAATATAGTTGATTTTCAAGACATTATAGCAAATAATCCAAATCCAAATGCAACATATGAATATTCATATCTGCAAAAGAGTTATCGTATTCATTGGGCTGGACCATCACACTGGAAAATAACATTAAACAAGAATCTAGGTGGTAGCAGAGTAGTGGAAACATGTAGACAAAATGCAACAAAAAAGAAGAAGGAAATTGAGTTATCTTTCATAATTGACTCAAAAGAAGAAGGTAAAATCAAATTTGATCAAATTAACAGACATACAAAATTATTGTCTAAAACAACAAAGCTAATTTGGTCAGAAGATAAAGTAACTTTTCCTCAAGATGTACACTATGACTTAAAACGTTACTATATTTTTTTCAATAAACCAACTGAACACTTAAAGGTTTCTGATAATGAGAGGATTGAAGAAACTGATGGTAATAATAGTGGAGAACAATTTGGCTGCAATGATGATCATGATATATCTAACTTTGGTCCAGATGATCCAGGAGATCATTTTGGAGATAATAATGATGAAGAAAGGTTTACACAAGAGAGTAATAATATATATACTCAAGAAACTATAACACAAACTCAAGGTGCATTTATTGGTGATAATTTAGTTTCTGTACCTAAATTAACAGATAAAATCTTTATCCCATACTCCCAGAGAGCGAAGAAAATAGATATGCGACAGCTTAAAAAAGCTATGTGGAAAAATTTAAAGGCAAGTCCTAAAGAAACTGAAAAAGAAAATTTTGACATTACACAGGCAGTAGAAAGTGAAAATAATAAAGACATTGTGCCAAAAAAATTCAGTGATATATATTTAGAAGTACCTAAAATGTTATCTAAACTTAATGCTGATTCTTTAAGTCCATCTATTGCATTCTCATCTCTCCTGCATTTAGCTAATGAAAAAAATTTAAAAATAGATAGAAACTCTGAATTATCCGATTTAATTATACGATGCGGAAAAAGTAGTACAGTAGCATAATAGTATAATAAACTAAATGCGAATTTATAGTCGCAGATGTTCTTGTCTCGACCGTAAGAAATCACGCAGGTGCAACAAAGACAGCTGTGACTCAAGTTCGCAGCTGTCTTTGCATACCTTTAAATAATAGTGTAAAGTATTAAAATTATAAAAGGTAAGAATATTCCCAAATTTATCTGTATAAAACTATATTGGACACTTATGTAGGTTTAAATACTTTACTTTTTTTTTATAGATCCTAAGTCATGCAATATATTTTTCACTATAAAATTAGGTTGTATAAAAAGACCAAGAATGTAGAAAAAGAATTGTGTAACAATTAAACCATTTTTTAGTTGATTACATGTTTTGAAAAATATGTTACTTATATAAATCAAATTAAGATACAGAGTATATGTATGATAATTTATTTATCCTAATTATAAGTGAAATTTTTACACTGTTAGCAAAATTATAAGTATTACACTAAAAGATTTTGTAACTAAGAACAAATGTACATACATTATATATTAAAAGAATTGACAAATATATATTTATAAATTAATATAATTTATTTTATTACTTTCTTTAATAAATCTGTTTGTGTAACATCATAAGTAAGTTATCTACACTTATATTCACTATGCAAGTAATTTTTATGCAACTCATTAAAAGATATATAGATACCTATTTTTGAATAGTAAAAGTTTTAACCTATCTGTTCTATTTAAACTAAAATTACATAAGTTAATAACTTAATTTTATATATTATCCAAATGAATAATTTTCCATAAAAATTAAAAAAGCAAATAAGTGCTTATGGGATTGGAAAAAAATAAAAAATATTTTTTTATTAACACTATATTAACACTAATTTTAATTTTTGAAATATTAGAAAAAATGAAACGTATAAAGTAGCGTTTCAAGAGTTAAATACTGCTTTACTAAACTATATTAATAAATATATATATTTGTTATTGAAAATATAAAAATGTGACACAAATGCCCCGATTATTCAATAGATGGGGTAAGTGTGACATGTAGGCGGGGCACAAATGTCATATGGTAAAATTTTTAAAATAAAATTAGTACTTCATGTACCTACCTATTTGTAAATTATAAATATAAATTGAAAATGTTATAAAAATTAAATAGGAGTGAGAGCATAAAACATAAACACCACAATTATAATTTTTTAAGTAAACATTATTTTATTATAAATACCTAATAAAATTAATAATTTCTTAATAATTTCTTAATAATTACTTAATGTTTTAATATTTGGCATTATAAGACTTATCATAATAAATATTTTATAAGGTTATAACTTATTTTTTTTACTTTTTCACTTAATATCACATTTGATTTAAATAAACTGGTTCAAAGTGTCCAAAACCAGTTTGGACAATCAATGCACCATTGATCACAGTAGCATCAACATATATATCAGCAGTATTAGCTGTTTGAGATTTCGCCTAACCATTCTTCATGACGCTTGTGCCCCATAACGATACCTTTTTTATTATTAATATTATTTACAAAATACTCATCGTAGAGTATTAATTAAAAAAGGAAATTAAAGTCCTTGAATTGAACTTTAAAATGAACCCATTTACAAAAATATTATTTACTTAATTTCTGTCTAACTCTGTGTTATAAATTCGTGAGCGCTCGTCAGTTTCAGGCTTGAAATTTTTATTAATTCATATTAATTGAATTTTTAGATTTTAAAAAAATAAATATTATAGGGAAAAAGTATAGACTTGCGAAATTATTACAAAAGAAAATTGAGTCAAAACATACATAAATTAAAGATTTTATGGGGGTGACCATTTAAATAGTGAGCTTTTGTACCCCAGTGTCCCCTATATACAAATAAACGAATATCTATCTATCTATTCGCGCGTGTATGCGAGTACCCCATAACTCCAGCCTGCAGATATTGGATAATCGCAACAAAAAAAAATACTAGCGCACGTATTCTTATAACTGCAACCTTCGATTATTTAAAAAAAAAATAAAAACTATTTCAAGTCATTGAAACAAGGATATCTCAGTAAATGCGGGTTTGATTTGAAAAAATAGGGTATCTAAAAACTGCAGCTGCACCCAGGCTGTTTATAATTATATTCTCGCTAAAATTCATGAATTTATTACTATTTTTTTTGGAACGCCGAATAACCGATTTCAAAAGTTCTATACCTAGAGCCTATATATAAAAGAAAGTATATTATTGTTTTAGCAAAAGTTAATACAAAAGAAAGCGCAGCAGGCATTTAAAATTGTAAAATTATGTTTAAAAAGTGTCGTTTAAAAACACTTTTTGTAGTCGGGAAAATTCCTACATAACCGGTTTTTGCATTTAACAAAATATACCTATATGTATTTCGTATTTGATGTCATGTGAACTGTGAAGCGTCTGCTGGCACCTTTCGCGGACATCGACGTACTAAATCCATTAACCGATTATAACTGAAACAGCTGTTTGAAATTTTGAAGCGTTAGCGGAAAATTTCGAGAAATGTGAGAAAACGTAAGTACTTAAGTACAGAAATGTTTTTAATAAATCTAAAAAGTGGAATTGCTTTTGTTATGTTTACAATGTTGTGATTGGCATTTGCTACATTCTCTCATTCAACATACTTTCTTTCATTTTTGCAACACTTCCACTAGATTTATTAAAAACATTTCTGTATTTACGTTTTTTCGCATTTCTCAAATTTTTCCGCTAACACTTCAAACAGTTTAAATAGCTAAATATTTCGATATTATGCCATTATTATACTAGTCCAGACGCTAGGGAAAAAAGGCTGTTTTTGCATTTAAATGTAATCTGAGATGTCAGGGTGTCTATTTATTAATTCGAGGGCGTAGATTACGACTATCAACTTAGGACAATGGAAATTGACCAGAACATTGTTTAAAAAATGCATAAACATTAAAAATAAAAAAATAGCGATTTTTGTCTATTATCTCGGCTTCTGTTGGCCTGAGCGAAAAAACCACTTCAATTTTAAGCCATAAATTTCTACTTTAGGAAAGCTAAAAATTTACAAAAAGTTAGTTTAACTATTCAATAATATATGGTTAAAATTGATTCGGATTATAAGATTTGTTATAAACAACGACTTCGTAAAAAACTGGAGGTAACTGTAATTTCTTCAAACACGAGATTTAAATGGCGCTGATTATTATATTATTAATATTTAAAAAAAAAATTATCTTGTAGTCCGCGTGACACACTTAGCACGCACCACTTTTGACTTAAGTTTATTCGGAACTGGATAGAAAAATAAATGTGTAGCAGGTCTCATTTGATGTTAAGTTGCGATAAGAATTCAATGGTATAGCCAGAATTAATGTAAAATTTTTGGTTCAAAAGGTAAAAAATTTATTTTCCAAAATAAATGTTTTTTTTTTAATATTTCTGTTATATTCTTGTAGATGGGATAAAAATAAGTC
>UELU01099685.1:0-12488 GCA_900490025.1 Megastigmus dorsalis
GACCAGAAACAGAAGCGGGCGCCGCAGGCGAACATCATTGTGGTCGGGGGTTGTGGGGTTTTAGGTTATTATACAATTGATAAAAATTTATACATCCCAGAAACCAACAAAATCCCAGAAACTTGCGTTGTATAAATATATGATATGTTGACCTATATATAAGTGTATAAATATTGGTAAAAATATTTTCCCTATCTCTTTTTCAAGATCGATAATTCATCCAAGATTTTTTTTACAATTATTTTCGTATATATATATATATACACCTACAGTCGTAAAAAGAAATGTTGAAAAACAATGTTTGAGCTCAAAACAGGAAAAAAATGCGACCTTGAAATGACCTTTTTGAAGGTAGGATTATTTTTACTATTTTTACTACATTCAGCACATCAAATAACTCCAGAAAAATATAAAGAATTTTGTTTCCCTTGGTGGTCCCTTTTGGTACCAGACCCGTCCTCTAAAGGTTAAAGTCTCTATCCTTAAATTGGATAAAACTAATTAAATTTGGATAAAATAAATTAAAGTGTTTAAGAAATGTTTCATAGAAGGAATTAAAATATTTGTCATTGAATTCTATTCAACTATATTAAATTCTAATGCTTATTTTATATATTAAAAGCGATTCATTATTTGTTGTTATTGAATGGGATAAAAATGATTTAAAATAAATACTAAATTTCTGAATTAAAATAGATTAGAATAGAAATTGATTAAATATGATGAAATTTCAATTACTACTCTTTCTCAATTGAATTCACCGTATTAATATGTGTTCGATGTGAATAAACTTTTTTCTTTTACAGATTTGCGACTTTCAATCCCCTATTTCCAGTAGGGCTTCGACATATATATACCTACACATATATATTTGGTATAATTGCACACCCGTATCTTGCGAAAAGCTCTAAGACAAAGTGTGAAAAATTGAGAGCTACTCTTACTCGGGGTCGATGGATCGGTCTCTCCCGGACGCGTATACCCTCGAGGGACAAATGAGTAAAATAAAAAATAAAGTAATGCACTGTATTTACATTAATTCAGAAATCTGGACTGCGAGGATCGTCGATAGTATAAAGGAAGCCTTTTTCATCTTTCCTTTTTTTCCTTCCTCTCGATCTGAGCACTGAGTGATTTGCCGTCGGCACAAGTGCCAGCACGATAATATACGATGATCCGCGACATTTTTCCCGCACGATTATATTCGCGATCGTCGACCTTCGATGTCGGCGATAAAACGGGAGATATAATATGTACTTTCTTTTCATTCTTCCTTCCGTGACTTATTTATTTCGGTTCGAAACCACGAGGAAAGAAAATGCTTGTGGAACGAGAAAATTTTGTACGTTTTTCTGAGTCCGTCTTCCAATCGAAACGCTGCACTTATCCCTAATGTTACGTAAGAGGTTGGAGTATCGGTGCATGTAGAAACGAGAAGTCAGATTACTAAAGTCAAAGATGTATTCATTAATTCAAGTCCCGAGAAGGAGAGAAGTGTATCTCTCAGATCACTATCACTGCCTCTCGTTGCGTCTTCCCTCGAGCTTGGAGCTCGCAGATCTCTTGGAGGGAGGTAGAATCTTCCCAGACGACTTAGCACCCGCGGATTACCGTTGGTGATGAAGGAGTCTCGTAGGCGAGTCGTAGATCATTGTGTACATGAAATGGTTTTAAATCATCCTGTTCATTCGTTTATTCCAACCGTCACATTTACATGTTTGATAAACTGCATGTTCTGATTGAAATATGGTACTTTAAAAATTATCTGAGAAGGTATCAAAATTCTGAACATTACAAACGAGTAACCATTAAATTATTTTTTCTTTTGTTCATGTTTTCAAGTTAAGTCAATGTTTCTTGAAATAAAAATATTTTTCGAAACATGTGATAAGATATAAAATTTTTCAGTTTTGTAGACGTTAATAATTTTTTTGATTATTCTGACTCTCACATTACAATGTGAGCTGCATGAACTTTTCAAAAAAGAGTAATATTAAAATAAATTGTTATTATTTAATAACTGTTAATCAATCTTATTAGTGCCTATGATCTTATGCTATTCAAAGTTCTGCCAATGCCTTTCCAGCACTTAATCAGCTACTGTACTTTGAAATGCTTGGTAGAATATTCTATGTTCGAATAGCAGATGTTGGTAACTTTGCACTCAAAACTTTTAGTAATCATGCTTATTGACTCTCTTATCGTACATGATAAATCAAGTACTATTGTTTACGTAAAGTGATGCAGTACTCAACAAGTCCAATAGACCCACTAGGTACAACACCTGCATCCATAATTTTGTATCTTAAAATGTATTCAATAATTTAGCTCGGGTAATTCGATCAGTATACGAATTACTTTTTAGAATTTTAATTAGATTATACTCCAATTTTTTAAATGTTTTTTAAGTTTTAAGCTACATTAAGATGGAAAATGGAGACTCGCCTACTTTATGCCATAAAACTGTACTAACTGTATTTCTCGATAACAGATTAACCAATCCCTGTTGAAAAAGTCAAACTGGAGTTTTGTAACTAATTATTAAAAATTAAAGTTCACGTAGATTTGGTGACCATATTTGGTGTTACCACGCGGATGATGGGTGCTTTCATATTCAATGTTTAAACTTTTTTAAATTCAATTAAAATAAAAGAAAATTCAAATATTAAAGTTAAATTCCCCAGTTTGGGTGTTATCTTTATGGTAACCTACGTCACCTTTAATTTTTAGTCATTAGTAGCAAAAATCCAGGTCCTGGATATCCAACTGGATTCACCTGGAATCTACCTGTACTTCCATCTGGAATTCCAGCTGGAAATTCAGGTGGATATTCTCATCAGGAATTGACTAAAAACTTTAGAAAATAATAGAATGACTATAAATGAAGTTCGCTGAGCCCAAAAATTTCCGAAAAATAAAATAATGAAGAAGCTAGAGAAGAAAATATCAAATTTTTACTCATTTTAATTTAATCCAAGAGGTGGTGTGATTCTAGCTTTGCAATTATGCTTTAAACGAAAAATATTACATTTACATAATTTATCGGTAATATCTGGGCGCGCTTCGTTTATGATCACTTTTTCACTTCCTAAAGTATCAAGGCAATTGGTTAATTTATTAAAGAGAAAAGGTTAAAAAGACTTACGGATATTTCGACGTTGTAAAAGCGGGAAATTTAAATTTTTAGTGACTTCAACATTCCCTTAAATGCAATTAAAATTGAAATTAAAACTGCCCTGTGATGTTCGTTACTCTGCACTGCTCGTAAGGGTGAAAGGCTTCATGGCATGGCGTTAGCTTTCCTTTATTTCACTGGCTGATTTCAATAATAATTGACCGGAATTAACCAATAATATAAATTTCTTCTATAACTACACAATAAGAATATCTGTAAGCTCAATTTCTGTAATTATTATAAATTGATATAATGTTTATTATAAGTAAATTAACATTCGAACACTTTGTAATTTCAACTTGCAAGGTTGTCGACTGTATTTAAACAGTTCACCTCCAAAAAATTTGATTATAAACTTATGGTACTGGATGATGATCAATAAACTCTTTCCATTTCGTTTAAAGAATATTCCAGTAATAAATTGCTATATTCATTCCTTTTTTGATTATTCAAATTGTGTATGAATATAAGTCGACAATAAAGCTTTATTATATTTCAATAGAGGAATATTAGGCTACCAAACATTTACAAATTCGATGCAACCAATTTCAAGACACCCAAAATACAAAGACATCATTGTGTTAGATGGCATCACGGCGCGCGGTCGCGCACCATAGACAAGTATAGCGCCGGGATGGAACGCGCGCGACCGTGCCTTTATACGTCTCATTTGCTATTTCGCAACACGACGTGTCGCACACCTGGTGATTGAACGCCTTTCTCTAAAAGTTATGCATGTCAAATGAAAGATATCGTAATTGCGAGTCATTTAAAAAAAGAATGATGCAAATCCGTTCAGTGAATGAAGAGAAATATTCTGTCAAACTTTCTTTGGCCCGATTTTTACATCAGAAATTTTTCAGGTTCCGAGATTTCGTACTGCGCATGCCCTCGAAATTAATGTGTTCGGAATCTCAGGAGAGTCTATAAATTGAATAAATTTTTCTCACGCTTGTAACTGCGCATGCGCCACATATATATATATATATATAGGTATAGTTAAAATAGTATATTACGTATCTAGGGCGAGAACACCTACGGCGCCCTTAGCGCGTAACATATTTTTTTAACCGAAGGCGCGACTCTCAGAAAAAGTAATTAAGATGAATAAGTATAAATGCATTTACAGATGTTTGGTTCAAGAAAAGTTTTTAGTAAAATGCGAAGGGGCGGGTTTGATAAGGGGAAAAGGCGGGGTCCAGGGGCGGGGTCCAGGGGCGGAGCCCCTGGTGGGGGGTGCGAAGCCGGGGAGTTCGGGTGGCGGAGCCCCCCGCCCGTAAAAATATACTTTAAAGAATCATAAAAAAATAAATGCATGTTACATAGACAAAATATTATATTTTTATGGGAAGGTGCAAATCTTTTGGAAATAATTGAGGGGAATAAGTGTAAATTTATAAAGGTTGATGCTTTGCCGGCTACTACTGTTGTGTGTTAAATACGCATGAGCGAGTTAATCACCGCACACGTGTTTGTTGTCAGATGCGAGTAGCTTTAATTCTCGGAGTCGGCAGTAAGCAATATAGCTGTGCGAGACTCGATACTGCGCTGGGTCGTATGTGTACAATTCTAGGAATCGACAGTCAACAAAAGTCGACGATGTGTTATTCATCTTAAATTTACTTCGTGCCCTACTTCGCGCTCTAGGGCGCGAAAGATTCACTCTGGTTTACTTCGCGCCCTAGGGCCGGAATCGGGCACTTCGCGCTCTCTCAATAGGGCGCGAAAGTCCACTTCGCGCCCTGAGGTTTAAAAAATATATTAGCTGATGATGACAGGAGCTATGTATTAGCGTGAGAGTGAAAGGGAGGCGCTTCTTACCCAAAAATTTACAGAGAGTGAGAAAGACAGATATAATATGTATAGCTATATATATATCTATACAAATATAACAAACATAATATGTATAATATGCATATAGCTACTATACATACACGATACACACGTGATCGTTAATATTCACGTGTATTCAAAATTAAGAGATTCAAAGTATCAAAGTATTTAATTATACAAATTTCTTCTCGATACAAGCTATGTCATGTATATATATATATTATAGATACATATAATGAATACGTATTAAAACATATTTCCAAAATTTAAAGTTAAATGAAATATTAAAAATGTAGAGAGAGAGAGAGAGCAAGAGAACGAGAGAGGGAGAGAGTGAGAGAGAGAGCGTCCATCAAAAACCGGCCAACGGGCGCGCGCAGCTTCACGCATGTCGAGTATAATCTACATATATCTATATATACAGGGTGTTAACAAATAGAATATAACACTGTATGGATTCGGATAGAGCGAAAAATTCTAAGTAAAAAATCACTAATAAACTTTTCGATCCGATCAGTAGTTACTGCGTAATCATCGATTGAAAATCAGTCGATCAGGGCAATCAGCGTAAAGCTACAGCAGCAAGCGGAGCGCGAGGAGAGTAGAGTGGCGTGGCCCACTGAGTGCCTTTCCGCCGCCGACCGTCGCTGCGCCGTCTCTCGGTATCTCTCTTCACACCGTCATTCGCTAGTCGTAGATTCAGCGAAAAATAAAAGGCACGGCAGTCTGACGCGAGCACTTGATTGTTGAAAGCTTATAATAAATTCTCTATTTTGAAATACCTTTCAGGACTTCTCGAAAATGATGCTTAGAGTAGTGTAAAACATTGGTATACCATCTAAATAAAAATGTACGTTTTTAAAGGAGTAGTAAATCATAAATACACCGAAATCCGTGTTTAGTCAAAGAAACAGTTCGAAATTCTCATTCATAAATAAATCTGACGTTACTAAACGTACTAAACTTTTCCTACGTTTAGTAGTAGGCAAGCTGTAAGTCTTGCGATTGTTAAAGTAAGACAATCCGTAATGATAGAGTTCGTTCCGCAAAATATTGGATTAAATACACTCGTAAACAATTCATTACGAGGCATTTAAGTGAATTCGCTAACGCTTTAAATGTATAATGATGAAGAAAATGTTCCGAAAGTAATAGTTAATATAGATGGAACATATTCTTAAATCGAGAAATCAAGTAATTTTCAGGCACTTAGACAATCATATTGTTTGCACAAAGGTAGACATTTGGTAAAACCAGCGTTAATAGTGGCGCCTGATCATTACATTTTAGATATACATGGACCCTAGATCTCCGATGCTCGACATAACGATGCAGCAATGCTTCGAGATCAATTTGAAAATGATGCTGTTCATTGAGACGGTGGTTTGGTGAACAACCCATAATTATTGCGGATCGAGGATATAGGGATGTTATGCCTCTTCTCCAACATCTAGGATCGATACTCATATTTTAGCTATTATCGAAGAAGGACAAATAATTGACCACTTCAGAAGCAAATGCTAGTTGGAACGATCATTAACAGATGTCGCCAACCTATTAGAATAGAAGGAGCTATAGGTACAGCTGATTTAGTCCGTGACATGCTTCAAAGGGCACGCATGGCAAATCCTGTGCAAGTAAGAGTAGAGCGGGAAAATCTTAGAATGCGACGTGCTATATGGAATTCACTCAATGCCAATCAAATTCAGGATTTTCCTGTAATTACCTTGAACTATTTCAAAGAACTAATCATAGAAATTTATCAAATTGAACTAGTTCCATCATACATCCAACAGCAGATAAATAGGGATGAAAATAATCTGTTTGAAGTAGACGAACATAGAGCTGAATCGGGTTTTTTGCGATGTCGATTATTTTCTCGTTTTCGAAACGCGACGACATACCAGCTTGAGATACAATACAACATAAATCAAAGAAATGGGAATGCAGAATCAGTAACTGGCTATTACTGTACTAGCCAAACTGGTGCAAGAACATTAGGAACTTGTGCTCGCATCGCCAGCATTATTTGGTTCCTTGGATGTGCTCGACATCAATCCAATGTAAAGTATCTCAGTACAGCTTTGTTAGAGACTATCTCTGATGCTGACCACAGACAAGATCATACTTAAAAAATAAAAAATCTTAAGAAATACAGTAATTCTGATTTTGCAATCAGCCCTTTTCAGAGCTAAATGATGTGCAAAACCCGATGCGGCAACCTCCACGTGGAGTTACACAGAGGTGCAGACGTACATGCAAAGCAGTGGATACAATGGTCTCAATTCTGATATGCGTAGACAAATACCTCGCTTATTCACAAGTACCACGTATTAATTCATGCCTCATGGGCACGCACGCATGTGTATACATGTGCATGTTCGCACACACACACACACACACAAACACTCTCACACGCGCGCACATTTTTGCAACCTCAAGCACACACGCGCTGGTACACATATACACACACTTACACACATCTACATACGCATGATAGACATAAAGCTAAATGTGGAATTTTTACGCGCTTTCAGAATCCAGAGTGAAAAATAGAAGTTTCCGTAAAAAAAACTGATTTGACCGTGAAATAACCTTGAAATTTGACTTGAAGGTCAAATGCAAGGTCACCATTCGATTTCCATCTACAAATTATGTAGCTTTCGTCTCTACACTTTTTTTATTTAGGCCAACTTTCAAACTTCAAAACAGCGTGTACAGTGATCAGGAGATAGCTGCATTTCGAAACTTTGAAGCTACGTATCTCGAAAACTAGGCAATTTCGTAACTTGGGCCCGTGGAGACTTTTTTCCAGAGGTCACCAACTATAACATATTTCATTTCAAAGTAATTTCACTGGTGTCCAATTTCGATTTAATCAGTGCGTGGTTCTTTCTCTCTTAAACATTTATTACTTACTCACATACTTATCATTCATTTTGCGTACCGTCTTTTTTACACATTTCAAATTACTTTTAACGCATTTAAATATGTAAAAATGTATAGCAAGTGTGTAAAAATTACGCCATAGATAAGCCTGTATTTTTTAATAAATTTGTAAATAACAGAGGAACGCTTAGTATCTAAGCGTGTATCGTTTTTAAACAAGTTTAAACATAACTTCAAAGAGAGAAAGTTTTAAAAACTAGCTGCCTACTCTGGCAGCGTAAGCGTAACAGGTAGAAACTGGAAGTAAGAGCAGTGAGATACCATATACTCACGCTCATTATTTGATAAACTTTTTGAATTAACAGCGATGAAAAACCATACTTTCAAAGCGCTTTGTCATTTCATCACGCTGTCTTTCCAAAAATACTGAAGCTTCATTTTAATGTTAAAGAGATACGTTTAGTTTGTAAGCGAATATTTTTTTTTAATCCGAGTTGAGTACTTTGGTAAAAAAAGTGACACAAGAAAAAAACAGTATAGGGACCCTGTTGAAAAAACTCATGTGAAAAGCATATGAGAACCACATGAGTTTCATGTGAGAATCATGTGAGAATCATATGAGCAAGACATGATTCTCACTACTAGTTTGGATGTTATCATCCGCATGGTAATTGTAAAACTGGACACCGAATCTATGTAAATCTTAATTTCCGGAATATTAGTTCAATAGTAATATTAAAAACTTTTTTTGCTGAACTTATGTGGTAATCATGTGTTGCTCATATGATTCGCACATGATTCTCACATGAAACGCATGTGATCGCAATGCGATCTCGGAGCAAAATCTCACGTGATTCTCATATGATTCTCAAATGTTCTCACATGATTTCCACATAAAATTCACACGATGCTCATGTGATTCTCATTTGCTTCTCACATGAGTTTTTTCAGCAGGAGAGAGATGAAATGCCATGCTCTCGAGACTTTTTCCGTTATTTTACTCAATTTCTTGATCCAAAAATACTACAATCCTTTACAGAAGAGATATATCTTCTCGTACTATAACAATTGCTAACATTCAAGGCTGTGTTTAACTCTGGGATGTTTTAACGAGAAGGAATTGAAAATTGTTGGCAAATAGACGCCATAATTTCGAGATGTTTTCGTTATTTTACTCAATTCGTCGAGCAAAAAATTATCTCCTTGAATTCTGAAAATTGCTGATGTTAAAGTGGGTGTTTAACTTGTTAACGATTTCTTTTGAAAATGAACTACATACTCGATAGAGAGAGAGAGTCATTAAAATAAACTGAGAACCGAAAGTGACGATACGCCTTAATCTCGATATTTATTAGTAATTTTATTGAATTGGTTGAACCAAAAATTAAATTTTTGATACAGTGTGAGGCAAATTATGATTGTACGGCTTGCTCTGTTTATTGAAGATACGATTTTCCGTACTGCATGAAGAAACATCTTTTGTGGGCATACATTTTTAGATCGAGAGAACGTAATCATTGCACACGAGAGTCGGAAACGCTCACTATAGTGGTATCAAATTCGATTCACGTAATGGAAAAATTACTTTTCTATGCCTAAAGAACGAGGCATAAAATTTACATCTATTAGGTAACACTATTGGTATTTGTCTATAAATTAAATTCATTTTGTAGCAAATAAGAGTATTGTTTAAAACCAACTATGATTATCTAAACCAAAATTTATTTTTACGTGACCGAATAGGTTTTCGTTATTTTTCTCAATGACCCAGATAATGTTTACAAATTACGTTGTTTATCAATAAATTAGTATTGAATTAAAAGATTTAATATCCGTAGCTTATTAATAATTTATTAAAATGAATTAATAGATATCTTATTAATTTAAAATTAAAAAGAATTGATATTCATTTATAAACTAGTAACGACATTTGTAACACGGTAAATTAACAACTTAAATAAAAGAATATTTCATCAATATTTAAAAAAACGATACATTCAAGAAAAATAATAGATCCCGAAAACACGCTACTATAATGATCGATTGACAATAAATGGCCCCGGCGAGATTTATAAGGCTCCAAACAATGAATGTCGCTCGCTGTGACTGGTGTCGTCCTCGTCGGTTCGTCTTTTGCTCGGCTAAGACCCTCTTTTCTCCGAAGGAATCCGCTAAAATACTAATTGCTTGCAACACTATGAAATTCGAAATAAAGGGGATTGGCGAAACAATATACAAACGCATAAATAAATAAATAATAACTCTGAAATTTAACAATACTGAATTTAATTCTCAGTCTTACTTTCTCCAAAATGCTGCACTGTAGCCACCGGATAATACAAAGAAAAATGAAAATTCGGTAGGCGCATGCAACTACGCAGTTTTAATTCAGCTCCGCGTTCTGGTGCAAATTAATAAATGTACAGTGTCGCGTAATGTTGCCTAGTCCCGCAAAGCCCTATTCCTCGACAAAGTCGTCGTTCAGCTCGAATAACAATCTCCGCTAGCTCTTTCTGAAATTTCGAAACCTGCATCACCGTGCTCCAAATGGCCACCGCTACGGCTCAACTGGCGTGCGCCCGTCGCCAAATATCGTTCGCTTCTCCTCACTAACACTCATCACCGCGTCGACTACTCAACAATATCTTTTAGACAAAATTCCCCATATACCACGACTACTGACTTAACACGACTCTCCGTTGCATCAAATACTGGCACTTACCTCGTGGCCAGAATCGAAGTCGAATAGCTGGCAGACCAGATCAACTTACACGGGTAGGATCGCTCGCTGCTGTACCCTCGCCTTTGCAGCCTCTCCCTCCAACTCCAAATCGCACGCGGCGCAAAAGGAAATCCAAAGCCAGATTGCACGCGGCACAAGAAATTCAAAAATTACTATGGCAGTGTCGCGGCTGTTCCCGAAAAACGCTTCTATATTCTCTAACGGTCGGGCAAGAAGTGTCGCTCCCTTCTTGCCTTTGCTTCCGCGTTCTTCTCCGATTTTCCAAAATTTATGTTGATTTCTTTCGCTCTCGTAGTCAGCATATCTTTTCTCTCTCAGTTTTGGCCTGTTGCTTCGATTATTTGGGTCGCGTTTCATCCTTACGCATCGATTCGTCACCGATCCTTCGTCCTATTTCCGTTGCTTATCCCCTTTTCCAATCAGGCATGACTAATTAATTCGGCGAATCTCCAATTGGTTGACTATAATTCTTCTAACATCGGCGCTGACTCCATCTATAACTCGCGCTATTCGAATTAGTCTAATTCGTGCTGCTCGTTATATAATTTGCACCACCTAGGTCTGTATATTAAGAGTCACTAGGCTCTGGTGTTAGAGATTCCCGCGCGCAAGAGTTAGGCGCAGTTCACAGTCGTATGCTCGTCAATATATGATCACTGCCTCGACTCTACAGATCTTACGTGCCGGCGCCTCTCCAAGATTGAACATGTGGGCCGAGTTTTCTCGCTATCGTTGTCTCTCTCGCTCTCGAGAGTGGCGTAATCGCTCTACCTCACGCTGCTTCCTAGCGCTTGTATGTGTGTGCACCAGCTATGTGTACTTGCAACGTAGGTATCGCGTTGCATCCCCATAGTAGGACTCATTGCCCTGGCAGCTTTCCTAACCTCGAAACGACGTCGTCCACATAGTGCCGTTTGTTTATGTGGGGAACAGGTGTTTATTTTAATTAGATACTTTTGAACCAAGACAAGCCTTACAACTAGTTGAAAAGAATCAGATATTTTAGCAAATAGAATTTCAAACTTTTTCTCCAACTAAACACGTATTAGCGTGTGGTAATGATTTCCTCCTCCTTTGCAAACGTAGATTTTTATTTAGACGGTATACCACTCTTTAATTCTGCTAAGCATGATTTTCGAGAAGCGCTAGTAGTTATTTCCAAATAAAGAATCTATTAATATTTTACAACAATCAAGTGCTCGAGTCAGCCTGCCGTGCCTTTTATTTTTCGTTCAACTTACGACTGCCGAATGACGGTGTGGAGAGAAAGATGGCGCAGCGACGGACGGCGGCGGGAAGGTACTCGGCGGGCCGTCACACTTTGTTCTCCTCTCGCTTCACTTATGGCAGTAGCTTACGCTGATTGACGCTATCGACCCATTTTCAATTCATGATTACTCAGTAATTACTGATCGGATCTAAAAGTTTATTCATGATTTTTTACTTATAATTTTTCGCTCTATCCGATACCGTAAAGTCTGATATTTTAATGATTAACACTCTGTATATGTACTGTAACGGCAGAGCGCGTTTGAATTCCGCGCGCGAAAGGATCGGCGCGTACGTAGAGGCGCGCGCGCGAGAGAGAGAACGAGGAAGATGGCCGAACGGAAGCGGCCATACTGTTCTCGTCTCTCCGGCCGTACTTAAATTAACACATAGATATGTTAATCGAGTTCGAAGAGGTACTCCTTAACTGCGTTCTTAAATCTACTGAGGGAAGGAAGGTTCCTAACCTCAGCAGGTAATGAATTCCAAAAATGCGCACCTTGAACTTGGAAAGATCGCTTTCCAGTCTCAGTGCGCATCAGGGGAGGTGCGAGTTCTTTTGTCACTCCTCTCTGGGGG
>UELU01099687.1:0-12133 GCA_900490025.1 Megastigmus dorsalis
TATATATATATATATATCATATATATATATTTACAAAATTTGATGGATTTTGAAAATTTTCGTCCGTCATCTTGGATCCGCCATATTGGATTTTGAAAACCGTAAATACTGTTCTCGATGACAAAACGGTGTATGTCACCACGTTCTATCTCTAGAAAATATGATTGAGATACAAGCTAATACAGTTGAAAAATTAGAAGCTACAATAGAAAGTTTGTTAAAGAAGAATAAGACTTTCTAAAAAGAATGCAAATTTGTTTACAACAAACTCAATCGAGTCGACTAAAATAATCAGATCCAGAATATTCACTTGAGGACTAGAGTTCTTTTGTATGAAATTTTAATGGAAGGCATCACGTCGAAAATGCAACCTTTGTCTCTCAATTAAATTTCGTTCTATTTCATGTAATAGAAGGATTTTATATTAAAATTATAAAATTAGAATGTTAAATTCATAAAAATGGGTAATAACCGTAGATCCGCCAACGTTTTGGTTGAAACAGCATAGGACAAGAAAACCTTTCCTTATTAGAGAAAAAACGTCTCGATTGGGAACAAGCGGCTACCAAGGAATTAAAAATTCTTGTAGTTCAACAGAGTCAAATCACAGGATGATTAGAAGGGTTCACTCCTGCTCCCGATCTACCCTCTTTCGAGGCTCCGTCTGCGAACCAAGCCTCGCCAGCAGTCGAAGCAAGGGTCCTATTTTTATGCCATTCTTCTCTGGATGGTATGTTGATCCGGTACTTCTTATCAAAGATGTATCGAACTGGCATCTTGTCAGATCTCATGCCCCATGCTGAGTGAGTTTCTTCGTTGAGTGGTAACATTGTGTGCTTACTTTTCTGTCTCCATCCATCACAGACCATGAGTTTTTGGAATGCGTTGCAAGCTACCGCCTTAATTATAAGGTGGAATGGTTTCACCCCTGCAAGTACTTCCAAAGCCACCGTGGGTGCAGTTTTCAACTCCCGTTGCGACCTTAATAATGAGATTACGGAGGTGTTCTAGTTTAATCTGTGTGGTCTTGAGTTCCGATCTTCTCCACCATACCACCGACGCGTAAGTTAACATGGATTTAAGTATGGCGTTAAAGATCCATAGAACCGTTTTGAAACTGAGACCCCAGTTCGCACCTATCGCTCGTCTGCAAAACCGGATCGTGGCGTTGAACTTTCGGCTCTGTTCCTCCATCTGTGGTTTCCACAGCAGATTCCAGTCTAGGATAACCCCCAGGAATTTGGTCCGGTCTTTCAGTGTGACTTCCTGACTTTCCATGATTAGATTCTTGATTGGTCCAATTTTATACCTCCTGGTAAAAAGGACCAATTCGGGTTTATAGAGAGTCCTTTATCTCTACACCACTTATTTAAAGAGTTAAGTGCGATTTCTGTGAGATCCGGAAGAGTGTTCAAGAACTTTCCTCTGAATATTATAGCGTAGCCGATCACACGGCAACCTAGTTCCACAACATATCTCAGTCCACCGTCTACCACGATGTTCCAGCAGGTCGGGGATAATAACCCCCTTCGGCAACCTCTTTCGACGGTGCCTGTGAGGGAAACGTCACCTTTTGTGATCACAAGTTTCCTGAGCCGCAACATATGTCGGATCAAGCCTAGAATCATCCCGAGGATCTTCTTCTCCACCATCGTTGCGCATATGCTGTCAGTGATAGCGTTATTAAAGGCTCCCTCGATATCAACGGATGCCCCCACCGCATATCCACCTTCTTCTAGTTGCTCCTCGATTAGGGATACCGCCGTGTGCAGAGCTGTTTCTGCAGAGTGACCTCCCTGTACGCGCTTTGGTCTCTCCATAGAGATTGTTTTGTGAGTATTTTGTACTTGATAAAGCGATCTACTAGCCTTTCAAGCGCTTTTAGCACGAAGGATGTTAGACAGATTGGTCTCAAGTCCTTCACTGTAGTGTAGCTTTCCTTTCCTCATTTGGGGATGAATACTACTTTATATGTACGCCAAGTCATCGGTCCAAGCACTCTAACCAGACAAGCCCTAGCAAGCCTCACAAAGAGGCCGACGATCTCCTCTAGGCCCTCCATAAGCAGGACCGGAAGAATCCCGTCCATCCCCGAAAATTTGTCGGGCTCGAAGGATTCCATGGCCCTCTCTATCTTCTGCGGAGAGACAATCTCGCGCGCAAGTCCCCTGTAGTCTGGATCAACGCCACCGGTTAGCACCTGGTGTGTTTGATTGTCTCCCGCAAACTCCCCGTTCTTAATAAAGCCCGAAAAGTTGGATTCAGCCAAGTAGGTCAGGGACACCTTAGACCTTAGATTTTAGACACACTTCTGAGTTGCGGGCCAAAACCCTGTTGAGTCTTGCCGCTTCCTTTCCTGCTTCTATATCTGTACAGAAGTTTTTCCAGATTTTTATCTTTAGCTGTTCTTGCAAGTTCCCTGTAGTTGATTTGTTCTTCACGCTGACCTCTCCAGCTCTCTTCGGTGTTTCTCCTTCGAGTTAAGCTGAAGTGTGATCTGACTTTCTTCTTCATTTTTTCTAACCGGTTATTCCACGAGGGTACTTCATGACTGCTTCTGCCTTTTTTGGTTGGCAGTTAGTTTCACAAGCTTCGACTATGCTTTTCTGCAGACACTCTGCCCCTGCATCTATCTCAACCCTAGCGTTGATTTTTTTTGAGAAGCCTTTCAGATTTCTTCTTAGATCATTCTTGTATGCACCCCAGTTCGTAAGTCATGGATTCCTTACAGTTATATCCCTTGGGTTCAGCACACCTGAAAGAGTATAATGAATTTGAGCATGATCAGAGAGAGAAGGATCTTTGTCCCTTACGTATCTGATGATTTGTCGGGAGCAGAGCGTGATATCATTTTATTCATTACCTTGATTGATGATCTCCAAGTTGGTGCTGGCCAGGTACTCCAGAAGGGCCCTGCCGCGGCTGTTGGAGTCTGAGCTTCCCCACATCAGGGACTTCTCTCCTGACAGTCCTCTACCAGTTAGCTTACCTCTCTTGTTAGTATATCCTGTTCGTCATATGAGAGATAGGCGGACGCAATGACCACTCGCTGTTTCTTTCGACCTAGGTGAAGTTCCTCAGCTGTAGCTGCCAGGTCCGCTGTACATAGATCCAGTAAAGGGGTTGTTTCTAGATCTTTGACCAAAATTCAGAATCTTACCTTGCACTTGAACAACTCAAGGTTCTTGAATTAGTGATATACTTGTCTGAACCGCAATCATACGTCTTGCTAGGGTCGTAGAGGCGTCTTTGCTGTGATGCAGATTGATTTGCGCTATGAAAAGAATTGTGCAAGCCATTTCACTACAAAATCCCTCCGGTGCACTATCATAGTGTTCCACTATCGTTCCAGCAGGGCGTAATTAACGCCACCCTGTTGACGAAGTAGTACGCCTTATGTTCTAGTCCGGCAATCGCGCGGATGCCGGATTCGAGTACACCTAAAATAAGGGTCATGCCGCTCCCTTCTTTGGAGACCGAGGTCACGACCCTCCAGTTTTCGGTTTTGAGAAAAGAGACCTCTTCAGCCTCGCCGGGATCACTTACGCTTCTTCGGTCGCTTCCGGTATCCCGACCGTGATCCTGACGATTTTCTGAAGGAGCTCAACCCCTCCCATCTTCATATGTGAATCTTCCCATGGATTCAGTCTTTGGAATACTGGTGCGCCGTAACTAGGATAATGGCCTGGGAGACCCTGCAGAAGAAGCCGTCGAACCTGGGTATCAGCACTTCAAGAGGCAACTTATCCATTGCCTCTATCACCGCCTACCTGAAGAGCCCAAACCTTTCCTGGGATATGGGCTTTTCAGGATATCTAGTCTCTACGACCACCGTCGTCAGGGTGTTGGTCCTCTGCGCAACCGAGAGTGCGCTGAGACATGCCTCCTCGGCTCTTTTAGGGGGCCTCTGGCCCTCCGGTGCTGTGTCCAGCGGTCCTTTAGGCCGTTTTTTGCTGGCTGGGGTAGGAGCGTCAGCAGTGCTGGTGCGGATCGTCCCAGCTACAGCCAACTTCTTTCTCTCCTTCGGTCCCAGTCTCCTTTTTTTTTTTCTTCAGTACCTCAGGTTCCCCATCCTTTGGAGGCTGGTTCACGCTGAGGCCTTGACTTCAAGTTGTCGGTTCCTCAGCCATTTCTGACTGGTTCACAAAGAATTCCTCAGTTTCCATATGGCTCGTTAGGAGAAGTCCATTCAAAAATTATAGATGAAAAGGTGAAACAATCAATATACTTGATTATGCATAAAAATCGAACTCAATGAATTTTTATTATTTATGAAATAAAATATTCTAAAAAAGTTTATTTCAAATTTTAATTTGTATGAAGAAACATAAATAAAGTATTTCAACTCCGTATTATGTTCAGGTGCATATGCGCATAACACTGAGGGCCGTCCACTGTCCGCCGGGCATAGATACTGCTGAGTTCACATAAAGACACACAGCGTGTGCTCCTGAGTTGTATTACTATATATTAATAAAATTGCTTGTAATATTTAGTAGCATAACTAAATATTGTTCGAATTGTGCGCACAAGTTTGGGCGATGCACCTCTATGTGGAATCAGCCAGTGGGTACATGAATGTATTATGTTCCTCACTGTTTCTGAATCCAATTCTGTTCGTTCGACTCTTCGTACATATAAGTTTGGAGGTAGCCCTCCTATGGCCCGACGTGTTACCAGACAAAGAGAGAGATAGCCTCTGTACAGGTAGATGATATATCTCTCTCTCAGATTCTGATTGGCTGCCCCGATTGTGCGCGCTTTCTACGAGAGGCAGATAGCATCTACTCGCACAGAGACTATCTCTTTTTTCGCCTGGGAACACATTCGACAATAGGAGGGCTACCTCCAGTACTATATGCTTGAAGGTTTGACTGAGTAATTTACTCTCAATACTGCAACAAACGTTTCGGTCATTGATTCAGTAAAAACTCACCCTTATGTTTACCTTTAATATTGCAGCTAATGCTAAAGACGTGTGTTGTTAGATGTATGTATATTGCGACGAGCGCCCCTCATCTATCGCAACCCGGCAAGCCTCGGTGCTTTCGCGCAGAGGGGTATAGGCGAGTACCCCCACTCCCGAGAAAGCTGCGCACGCAGCTCACGCCGCCGAACGCTGTCGCGACTGCCGCCGCTTTCGAGACTATAAAAGGCGACTCACGCGGTTGCAGAGCAGAGTCAGTCCGGTGCTCCGACTCAGACGACTTCTCTGTATCCTGGTGCTCCAGGTAGCGAGTGGCCTCCTGACCGGTGCTCCGGGTTGTCCCCGCTGTAGACTTGGTGCTCCATGCTACAGCGCAACCAGTCCTCGCGGCTTGACTATCGGTGCCCCGGCGTCAAGTCTCCAGGGCTTTTCCCGTCCCCCACCGCGACGCGTCCGCGCCACCGCGACACCGCCGTCCGGCAGTGGCTATCGAATACCTGGTACCCCAGGATCTCTAGCTTCGCCATCCTATGCCCCTCCACAACGGTGCTCCGTTGTGGAAGGACAAGGCCGACCCCGAGCACACACACCTACCCAATCCGTGTTCCGTGCCGTCTAGTCACGCCATCTAACGGTGCCCCGTTGATTACGTGACTCAGCGGCCACTGCCTCGTTTACTGTCGGCGCTCCGTCGTAAACGAGACAGTCGTTTAGCTTTACCGTAGTTTATAAATCTTGTTGATCCGTTAGGTATATTGGTTAGACTTAAATGTAACCCCGTACACACACACACACACACACACACACACTCACTCACTCGCACACCGAAACTAGATATATACCCCTAATTATATTTCAGTAGAGCGCTCTTGTTTGTTTCAGGTTACGAACCGCGTCGGAGCCGACCCGTAGCTCCGCTACCCTTTTGTATTTATTTATAAGGCCAACCAATAAATTTATTTATTAAATCAACGCATGTGTTCGCCGTGACTCATCCACCCAGATCCACGAGCCCTGTTTCCCTGTTCCTTTCACAGACCACGGAAAATCCCTCGGTTACAATATTTTTCAACTGCTTTTCAAGTGCAACTCGATACTTACGTGCGTACTGCTTAGTGTTTTTAATATTTTTTAAAAGAAAACATGAATCCAGAGTAGGGTTATCTACTCTTGCATTTGCGCAATTTTAGTTTACGTTAGTGTTATGTGTTTCAAAAGTGTCATCAGATGTAGCTGATGTCTTACTCTACTCCAGATATGTACGGCCCTTCAAGCAACTGCAGTAAGACTCTTCTTGACCCTAAATTAGTGGCGTGTCTTGCGATCAATGAGGAAAACTCTCTTTTCATCACTTATCCCTTATCCACTTTTTGGAAAACTGCCCATGAATAATGCAATACTTCTCCATAGCTTTTCGAAGTCTGGTTTGTCTTTCGTTGAAATTGGCTAAAGTAATATAAAATCTATTTTGATCACGATCAAGTGCCTGAACCATAGATTATTACAATTTTTCATACACATTATATTTGACATACTCTATACTGTTACGTGGGGATGTCGAGGTTCGGGGTTGGTTATCAGGGATTGAAGTAATACAGACAGATCTTTCAGTATAAGTTGTATTTAAAAAAGTAAAATCTTGGCAAGTATGATTATTTATACCCCAACACAATTTTATATTTATTCTACTAAATAGTAGTAAAATAAAACTTTTGAAATTAATAAATTAAAAAACTTTCCATTAATTGATTAGATATAATTTTCATATGTTTTAAATTATTGTACACTCGCTTCAGTTTATTTCTATAAAATGATTTTAGACGATTCTTAGCCGTTTAATTTTTTAAATAATATATTTAATAACTTAGTGTAACAATTTCACCAATTGACAAATCAAATTTTGTGTTTATAATTTATTTTTTTTTTGTGACGAGTATCTTATGTACACTCGTGACTAATTCAAATATTCGCGCGCACCGCGCAGTGCAACCCGTAAGCACTACGCGGCGCCAACCACGCTAGTCATAGCGGCGCGCGCACGATCCGAGGCGCGCGCATACAGCGGCTGCTCGGCGGCTCGTCGCCCCACCGCGCCAACTACTCCCACCGCTCCGGCCGACGTATATAAGGCGGTGCGCAGCACGGACTCGGCAGTCTCTCGGAGACAGACGCCTCAGGCTCACCTGTGGTGGACGTCTCTTGGGAGCTCTGTCGCTCAGGCTCTCCTATGCAAGAACCCCTCGGGTTACCCCCATATATGCTGAGGCTCTCCTCAGTCGCGGATTAATGTCGGGCATATGTATGTGATGAGGCTCCCCTCACACATAAACCCCCCGAAACACCTGAGACTCTCCTCAGCCGGCATCCTCGGCGTGTCCGTTGGGCTCCCCCAACCCGTCTTACGCGTCCACTAGGGGCCGCCATAGTATCTGATCGTACACGCGTAACCAGGTGATACTGGTCTGTTTCCGTCATACGTGTGACACGTATGGTCCACGTATCCGTCCGCATTGTAAAAGCCGTGTTAGGTGTATATAAGATTATTGTACTAGGTTGGTTTTGTGTAAGATATGTATTGTAACGTAAAGTTAGGCTAGTTCATAGTATACTGCAGGCGCTATATATAATTAATGATAGTTTAAGTAATACGAGTTGTATCTGGTTTCATTTCAGCAACGCGCCGTCCAACCAGCGCCACCAGGTGTGGACGAGTAGGCACCGGCCTGACCAACTATTGTTTTCTTTCCTTCTTTTGTATTAATTTAAGTTATTAGGAATATAGTTTTCATTTCATTTCACAATAATCTTTAGTATCTTTTATTTGTAATACCATCCTCCTCTCCACTTAGAATCCTGGTTCACTCCTGAGCTCACCGGCCGGAGAGGCTAACCGACGCAATAGCGATACATTTTTTTATAATAAATTTCACACCTCTTTTATTCGGTAATATTCTATGAGATCATATTTATTAAATTGATTCTTTTTCTAATAATCCTAGAATATTATTACATCGTAGTATTTTATTTAATATAACAACATTAAGCTTGAGTTTTCAATTAAATAAACTCGCTTCTTTATTTATTCATATAAATTTTTAAATTTCTGTGATTGTAAAATTGACCCCTTCGACATTTAGTTTGAACTTCTCTCTCCCATTGTTATAGCAAGGCAAACTGCCAGTGTTCTAATATTATGAGCTGCAAACCGTTGCGAATATAATGTGTCTCGTCCAGAACGATACGTTTACAATTTTATAGAATATCTTTAATCTTAATAAATAAATATATGAACATACTTGGTTGCCCGTCTACATGCAATTTATCGGTAGACTACCGTCACTCTGAGTTACATTCTCTTAACTTTTCATACCTAGTAGTACAAAATTTTTTAATTAACTTTAATAGTAAATTTGCATATATTCATGGGGTATATATTTTTTTTAATTTACAGTGATATCTCGTGTGATGTACATGATACCGTCGGTTCCGATTGGAAAAGGCGACATCTTAGTCTGCTTATGAATGAGACAGCACACCTAGGCCCATTTTCTTTCAAACTTTAAAACGAAGTTATTTTTTCGATCTATGTGCAAATTCTTTGAAAATGTTACGTTCCAATTTGTCGATACTCCCTATCCGATTGCAATATTTTCAAAGAGTTTCCATGTAAATCAAAAATATAAACTTCTTTTAAGTGAACTGATAAACAAAAATAAATTTTAGTAATTTATACTTTCCTAGTGTTTTCATATGAGAATGAACGTCCTTTTGTAAAATAAAAATGCTCTGGTAATAATTTAGAAAGACCTGTTAAACATATACAAATCACAACACATATTCTGCATTGAAACCAAGTAATAAATAACCATTATTTAATGCATTATGATGCATTAAGATCACTGGACAGTAATACTTTATTGACAAATACCATTATTATTGACACTATCTTGTAATTAAAAAAAAAATATAATTGTTGAAATATGTACTAAATTTATGTTAAATGTATAAGTGACGAAATGTAAAGTAAGCAAATAAGTAAACGATTGAGAGCACAGCGGTGCAATGAACTTCGAAAAGAATGAGAGTATCAAAAGTATGTATAAGCAGTTTCGAAACTAATAATCGAACTGTACAAGAATGTGACACGTTGAATGTGTAAAATGTTAGTATGTAATAAGAGTATAAAAGCTCTTAGTTCTGAGTGAACAAGGGTCAGTGTAAGGAGTCAGTGTAAGAATGAAAATGTAGTAGTCGTAATGTCAATTGTACTTATATTTAAATAAACTACTTATTTTTAACCACGCCTTTTAACATCTTAACTTAACAATAATGAAACTTAAAAATTTATAAACCTAGTTAATTTTAAGAATTTTATAACTTTACATACAAATTTATAATTGCCCATTTAAACTAAAGAAATTTGTATGTTAACAATTGTTAACACCTTTGGTAGCTTTGATAGCTTATTTGGCATCTCTATTTCTTAATAAGGCACCATTGCAAAGTTGCAGTTCAATTTATTATGTTGGTAGTTATTAACAATTAATAAAAATTGAAAAAGTGTACTTGACAATTTCTAAATTGATTTCACAAATTTCTTTAGTTTAAATTGGCCATTATAAATTTGAAACTTTATTTGAATATGCAAAATTAAGGAAAAGATTAGTTGACAATTTCTGAATAGATCTCACAAATTTCATTAGTTTAAAATGGCCAGTGTAAATTGAAAAAATTATTTCAATATGTAAACAATGAAGAAAAAGAGTACTTGACCATTTCGGAATTGATTTCACAAGTTTCTTTAGTTTAAATTGGCCATTAGAAATTTTAAAATTTATATGAATAAATAAAGAAGCGAGTTTATTTAATTGAAAACTCAAATTTAATGTTGCTATAATAAAATATTACCACGTAATAATATTCTATGATTACTAAGAAAGAGAATCAATCTAATAAATATGATCTCATAGAATATTACCAAATAAAAGAGGTGTGAATTTTATTATAAAAAAAATAAAATTATAAACAAAAAATGTTATAATTATGACAATTGTTGAAATCGTTGCATTAAATTATTAAATTTATTATTTAAAAATTAATCAGCTAAGAATTGTCTAAAATCATTTTATAGAAATAAACAGAAGCGAATGTACAATTTAATTTAAAACATATGAAAATTATCATACCTGGCTCTCACCCAGGAGGCTCGGGTTCGATTCCCGGTATCGGAACCAATTGTGATGTCCAATTGTAATGTCCAGTATAATATAAATACCAAAATAAGGTATTATTCGGTACCGGAACCAATTGCGATGTCCAGACACTCTCACTTCTGGACGAGTAAGTCTATGTGGATAATGCTCCAACGCGATTCTTAATTATTTGAAATTATGAATTTATTTCTTAACAATTGAATGGGATCGTTGGACTTACTGTTTGAGGAGTGTAGTTCTCTCGTTCGGCTTGTCGCTGCAGATTGATGGACGAGATTTTTATTTTAAACAAATTCGCTTTTTTTTAATGAAATGAAATTATCTTTATTGACTTCGAAAAGATTTTATAATTTTAAAATTGATATTCTGTATTTAAAACAGATGTCAACGGTAGTTAGCAAGTTTTACAATATAGTTATTTTTATCGATTTTGATATAATAATTAGTGACTTGCGGAGCACGGAGCATCGCGGCAGATAGATCCTGAGGAGCACGGAGCTTTGTCTCAAGACCGAGTCAATGACTGGCGTATTGTCCGCCTTGGATCGTTTTTAAATGATCGTAAGTGTGTCGCAATCCCGTGTTTTGTAGCTTCGTGCTCGCTTCGCACTTGTTTCGAAATGTTGCGGAATGCATCGTTTGCATTTTACAATCGAGCGTCTTTCGATTGACGATTGTGGTCGGTATTAAAAAGATACGTCGTACGGCGTAACAATCTAATCAATTAAAGAAAAGTTTTTTAATTTATTAATTTCAAAAGTTTTATTTTACTGCTATTTAATAGAATAAATATAAAATTATGTTGGGGTATAAAAAATCATACTTGCCAAGATTTTACCCTTTTAAAGGTATTTTTTTCAGATTTCACTACTTTCTTAGAGCCTGTAAATAATGCATATTCTTGTAATTCGTAATGAATTTTAATATTATTAATTAAACAAAAATGAGTTAAAATTTATGAAGGATGAGTGAGTGGTAGGATATAATAATATTACCGCTGAAATTACACTAGTTCTAAAAATAATGTATATGCATTTTTAGCACCTCTAGGTCATGATTTTTTTCGAGCTAGTGAATCGTGTATTTGAAACCATTAGTTATTTTGACCATATTTGTACCATATTTGTCGTAACGGCGGAATATGTTTAAATTCCGTGCGTAAAGGGAACGGCGCGTACGAGCAGGCGTGCGCGCGAGAGAGAGAGAACTAGGAAGAAGAGCAGGCGGAAGCGGCCATACTATCTTCCTCTCTCGAGTTGAACGCCTCGTGTTCCGCGACTGCTCCCGCGTGGGCGGAATTGCAGAGTGCACGGGTGGGAATTGTGCGTGCAGTGGTAAAGACACGAAGCCCCTCCCCCCACCTCCTCCTAACAAGCCACCCAGGAGCGGAGCCTGCAGCGCGTAGAGCCCGAGGGATCGACGGGCAGCTGCAGCCGCGCGGCGTCGGCATAAGAGCCCCCGAGCGAGAGAGGGAGAGAGAGAGAGAGATAGATAGATAGATAGATAGATAGATAGATATTTGTTTATTTGCAAATATTTACAAAAAAAGTATAACATACATAATTACATATTTTCCTTTCAAATACAATAAAATTACATCAAGTCGAGATTGTTATTGCACTTGCTATGATATCACAGATTCGCTTACTCAGATATATTAACTATTTACAAATCAGTCTTAAATATTGCACAAACCTATTAATAATATCACAGCGCGTCTCATAAAATACAAATAAACAGAAGTTACAGAATCAGTCGATATCTATCATATAACAATACATTTAAAAATAAAAGTCAATCTTTCACTCTACTCATTCATTCGTCGACACACTCACGCTAATAAATAGACTCACACTTTAAAATCAATGTATAGGGGACAAAACAAAATAAGTTAACATAAAGCTCATTCGATTGCCCCTAGTGCGACGTGTAAGTCATTCAATTTAAAACTATAACTATAATCTATACATATTCCGGACCAAGATCACAGGCT
>UELU01099691.1:0-33690 GCA_900490025.1 Megastigmus dorsalis
GAGCTCTCACGTTGTAGCAGGCCGCGGCAACTCGAGGTTGGAGTTGCCGTCGGACGTACTCGGTACGGCCCGGGGTAAGTAACTGGCTGCTGGGTTACTCCCCGAAATACCCTGTTACAATACATTTATTATGTACACTGAATTTAAAAGAATAAACAATAAAACTCAAATCATAAAAATAGAATTTAAGTAGAATATGAAATAAAATTTTTTTTTGTAATTGAAGGCACAAATCTAATAAAATTTATGTATTAAAATAAATTGAAAAAAGGTCACCTAGTCATTCCGTAAAAAGTAAAACATTTTTCTGCTACAGAAAAAGTTAGACATCTCATAAGAAATAATGAATCAATTTGGAAATTTCAAAAAACATATTATAAATAATTATAGCATTCTTGCGACTGACTTTTTCAGTGTAAATGATGTATAACAGGGATTCATAATCATGAGTCATGTATTGTACATTTATTTCAAATAATATATTTAGAATTACTATGCATATTCTTTTTTGTATGAAATAACTTTCAAGAACATATTTCTTGAACATTAAAGATTACTAGTGAATCATAAAATTATTAAACACAAATTATTTTTAATATTTTAAATTAAAACTAAAATTAAACTCATTTTACTAACAATAGTAATGTACAAACCTCATTGCAAGTACAAAGGCACTGAACCATATGCTCAATAAGACAGCCTTCACATTTTATTTAACAATATTTACAAATTATCCATTGATTGGCAATGGTCAATTGGTACATTAAGCTAGCACATTATCGATTTCTAAATTTAAACTTGCTGGAGTCAATGTAAGAGTTGTTAAAATAAGGGCAAGCATTGATTTGTCTTCATAACGAGTCAACAAAGGTGCTTCAAATAATACAATAGCAACATAATAAATTATTATTATTCTAATTATGGCTAAAAGAAATTTGGTACTATTTGTTACAGTTTTAGAAGGAGTACTTCGCTATGGCAAGGCAAACAGTGTTAGTATTATACGGATATTATCATCAAGGGAATAGCTGAAGGAAATAGTGCTATGAAATATCTCACTGCACTAATGGAGCTTAGGACAGGGTATGACAGGTTGAGGTTAAACAATTAAAACGAAATTCCACAATATTTTAAATGTAAGCTAAATAATATTAGAATTACGCTCACCTATTATTAAGTCTCGTAGTACAGCTGTAGATTGCACTAAACAATCCAACACAGGAGAAGAAGGTTAGGAAGATTTTATAACCTCTACCTTCACTGATCCGATGACTAACCAGTGAGTCGGCTGCCGAAAGCTTATATTTCTTGTGTAGAGCTGCGTATTATACCTTCGACTCAGACATACATTACGTCGGCGGATCCCATCGAATAAGACTATAAAGGCCTCCTCACAAAAAAAAGGAACAGAGAATAGATGTACGGAAGAAGAATAAACAAGGCGTTGTGTGCTGTGTTGTACGTTGTGTGTATGATTTTCTAGCCTACAATATTCTTTTGTTAGAGTATATGTGCAGAGCAATCACAACAGCACACAACGCCTTGTTCCTTCTTGTTCCTTATGTATATTCTGCTCCTTTTTTTGTGCATCCCTAAATGCCCGTTCAAGTCGGTCGGCAGTCGCAGTTCTTTAAAATTGATTCTGCTCGCGCTGCGTCCAGTGCTGGTAGCAGAGGATTTCACAGTTACATCCAACACACTTCGGAGCGTACCGACAGTTGGATCGTCCAACTGCGTATAGCGCATAGAGGAAACTCCAGGTAAAAAATTTAATAATTGGAAAAAAAAATACTCATCGACTGATCTGAAAGTCCCAATTTTTGGTTAAGAAAACATGGTACAATATATAATAAGTAGCGCAAACGCATAGCACAAACATCATTGTAGAACCGACCTTAAAGTGTTTTGTCAACAGAGATAATTATTAAGTAGTAAAAAACAAATAAGTAAGTAAAAAATAAGTACAAAATAAGTAAAAAATATGTAAAAGAAAGTAAAAAATCAGTAATTAAAAAATAAGTAATTAAAAAAAAGAGCAATAATGGAATGAAGGTTTGTAATCTCAAAATGAGTTTACAGTTTATAATTTTGAATCTTTTTGACGTAGAAGTGTACTTAATGTGATTAAATAAGTGCAATAAGTGCACATATTTAACAATTGTATGTACTTAGATTTTATAGTTTTGAAGCTTTTTTAACATGCATGGTTTTACCACTGGCAGTTATATGTATTTTTTATTAAGTATATTGTCTATTTTTAATGTTGCCAGATATTAATAATATTCAATGAAATTATTCAATAATTATTTGACTTTAAATTTTTAATTACATAATAATTATTGACTGCACGAATGGTAGATGCATTTAATGTAGGAAATGGTGGAGCCGTATGAGCAGTAAATTTTTCGAAAGTATGAATGTAGAATTGTGTAGTGAAGAGTTATAATAAAACCAAAGTGCACATATTCTGTTGATGTGTTCGTAACGTATTATATCATTGAATTAAATATTGACATACTCAATTATTTTTTAAATTATAGAAAATAAACCAAAGAAAGCCATATATTTTAACTAATTTTATGCCCGTGGTGGCGATCAGCAAACACGAGTTTTAGTCAACCTGTAAATATTTTTAATTTAAATGATTGGTCGTGTCGGTTTAAGGCGTCATGTGATTTTTTACAGGACTCTGGTTCCAATCTCGACCATGTCAATTTTTTTTTTCGCCAAAATGTTGAATATACTGCTAAAACTATTCGATTAAAGTAGAATAAAAAAAATTTAAATTGTCAAATTCTTTTATTTAAGTCCTGAAAACAGTAGTATTTTTGGCTTTAAACTTACATTACTTTTCTGTATTCTTGCTGCACACATCCATACATACAATAAATTATGGACCTTTGAAACTTTCTTTCCATGAAATTTTTTTTTTTAATATTTCAATCGAAGCACTTACAGAAATATATGAGTTCTACTGATTTTAATTTTATTTCTTAAATATTTAATTAATTTTCAACTAATATTTTATTACGTAATTCAAGTACTGCTATAATGTCGGTATAATAACTCTTAATCATAATTTTTATACAAGTGTAATAGGCATGTAAGGAACAACCTTCACTACTCGCGTTTCATGCTCACATTTAGTTGCTGTCTCTATAACTAGTTTCACTGTCAGTTGTAAATAACCAGTTGGAATTTCACCTGGTTATCCAGGTAAAATTCTGGTTGGAATTTCAGCAGCACCTCCTGTTCTTGGACAATCTCCAGGTAGATATTCAGGTGGATATACAGTTTGTCATTTACAACTGAGCTTTTATCTTGCAATATCGGTCCTAGCAAACAATGTTCAATAGAGAAAAGTATTGTTGAAAAGAATCTCTTTATCTCAATCTTTATGAAAACTTATTCAATTATCAAGAGTATTATTTGCATGCATTTGCTAAATTTTGGTGTACGAATCTATTATTTTTTGAAAATTGAAACATCATACAATAATTAATTTTAGCGAAATGTGTTATAGCCAAATTTTTACGTATATTATTAAATAAGTTTTTAAAACAATTGTTAAGGTACCTACATATGATTTGTTTACATATTCAAATCCGTATCCGTAGTTTTCTGAAAGAATCTAATTTTTTATATCTAAGAGACATTGAAATAATGCATCTAAAAAACCTATATCCAATAAGAGCTTATACTAAATTAAAGAACTTTGAATTTTCTTTTAAGCTTTTAACTCCTTGAAAATTTGCACACATAACTACGTGCAATGTCTATTATTATCAATTTTTTCATCTAACTCGTTTGTTATAAAAAGTCTCGTCAGCTGCTTTAATGAATGTACAATATTTCCCATATCAAATTTTAAACCTTTTGCTAACATTTTAACAACTTTTTTAAATTTGTTATTTATTATTTCTAATTCTTTAAATACATAAAAAAATAATTATTGTTAAGAAGCAAGATCAAGAAATGAGACAAGTGGCCGAGGATATTGGAGAGGTGGGCGTGGAAATTGGAGAGGAGGTCGTGGGAAGTGGCAAGGTGGAAAAAAAAATAAGGGCTGTAGAGGATATAAAAATATCCAAAATGAAGAGGAAGACAAGAAAGAAGAAAAAAAAAAGACAAAGAAGCGGAAGACGAAACAATTTTGTAAAAAAAGAAAAATATAAGATTATTAAAATCAAATGTTTTTTTATTAGGCACGACCGCTACACGGTAGTGCCTTGTGTTTTGGGCATCGAAAAAAGTGCTGAATTACAAAAATCATATATTTTAGTACAAAAAAAATTTCTAATACGATATACATGGGTTTTTAGCAATTTTTTTTTCTTTCATATATGGAAGTATGTGCGTATGCTGTCAAGTTAATGGATTTTTCCGTCATTTTTTAACGGATCGAGCTAAAACTTTGCCCACAGGCATAAAATTAGTTAAAATATATGGCTTTATTTGGTTTATTTTCTATAATTTAAAAAATAATTGAGTATGTCAATATTTAATTCAATGATACAATACGTTACGAACACATCAACAGAATATGTGGAGTTCGGTTTTATTATAACTCTTCACCACACAATTCTAAATTCATACTTATGAAAAAATTTACTGCTCGTACAACTTCACCACTTCCTACATTAAATGCATCTACCATTCGTGCAGTTAATAATTATTATGTAATTAAAAATTTAAAGTCGAATAATTATTGGATAATTTCATTGAATATTATTAATATCTGGCAACATTAAAAATAGACAATATACTTAATAAAAAATACATATAACTGCCAGTGATAAAACCATGCATGTTAAAAAAGTTTCAAAACTATAAAATCTAAGTACATACAATTGTTAAATATGTGCACTTATTGCACTTATTTAATCACATTAAGTACACTTCTACGTCGAAAAGATTCAAAATTATAAACTGTAAACTCATTTTGAGGTTACAAACCTTCATTCCATTATTGCTCTTTTTTTAATTACTTATTTTTTAATTACTGATTTTTTACTTTCTTTTACGTATTTTTTAATTATTTTGTACTTATTTTTTACTTACTTATTTGTTTTGTACTACTTAATAATTATCTCTGTTGACAAAACACTTTAAGGTCGGTTCTACAATGATGTTTGTGCTGTGCGTTTGCGCTACTTATTATACATTATACCACGTTTTCTTAACCAAAAAGAAGAATATAAAATGCAGCAATTTAAAAAATGCCGCCGATCGACGGAGCAATTTAAGAACAGTCGATGAGTATTTTTTTTTTTTTACAATTATTAAATTTGTTAGTTGGGGTTTCCTCAATGCGCTATACGCAGTTGGACGATCCAACTGTCGGTATGCTCTGAAGTGTGTTATGTGCAACTGTGAAATCCTCTGCTACCAGCACTGGCTGCTTCTACTATGCGATCGACTCTATATTTCGACAGCTGATTCAGTGTTGCCAACTGTCGCGCCGTAGATCATTGTATAAGCGACTTCAAGTAATAGTCTACGGGAGCGGACAACAGTCCCAGCGGGTTTGTTGTTGTCCGCTTCCGTAGACTCACAGACTTTTTCAAGATCGGCATTATCGCTCTCTATTCCGCGTCTTTATTATACAATGGACTGATACTGGCTGCCATACTCTAAATAATATTTTTATTATTTAGTTATGAAAAATAATTACGGTTTATTAAAAAGAAAGATATCAATTAGGTATACGCCGTGAAAAATAAATAGTCTATCAAAATATGTATTTGAATCAATCAAATAATCCATAATTTTTTTTAATAAATTACCTTCAGATTGAAATAAACTAATCTGTACTGTATTATACAAGTAAACACTTTTTAAATTTCAAAAATATTTTGTGCGACGTACATTTTCTGAATCTATATTGAATACATTTCGCGCTAAATCAATTTTCGGCAATTTTTCTCAGAGCTAATATGTATATGTATATATATATATATCATACACACACACATATATATTGCGCCAAGCCCCCTCCGTTACCGCAACCCGCCACACTACGGCGGCCCACGCAGACGCAAACTGCGAACAGCACCGCCGTCGCCGCTGGGTGTACCGACACCTGGCGGCGGAATCGCCCTATATAAGGCCGCGTGTCGGCCAGGAGGAGATACTCCCTGCCTTGGTGCTCCGAGTAGTGAGTGCTCGACTGTGCTCGGTGCTCCGAGCTGTCCTCACTGTAGTCTAGGTGCTCCGGACTACAGTGGACCGCCTACTCAGAGGACCGGCTATAGGTGCTCCGTAGCCAGGACGATGAGTATTCCCCCCCTCCCCCCGCGCCGCGATACGCGACAACACCCGACCGGGCCGTCGCTAACAAGCTCCTAGGTGCTCCAGGAACTTGTTAGCGTCGCCAACTCACTTTTCCTCACGGTAGGTGCTCCGCCGTGAAGAAGACGAGCTGACACACACTACACTCCTGCTCACCGCGTAGCGCCCTATGGAGTCTACGGGCCACTAGTTTAGCCCCCGATAACAATTGTACAAGTTAGGCGTGAGCAGTATATGTAACCAACATATACACCGACGTTGTACATTAACAGTTTAGCATTCATTTGTTTATGTGAGTTCACTTGTATTCTTACAGGCTGGTATCCCGGAGACCGCCGACAGCCAGGCGTGAAGCAACACGCATCATTGTTTTCCATTATTATTTAGATTGTATCTTTAGTTTAATTATATATTTACAAATACAATTATTTCTCCTTAACCAGTCTAGTTTAATTGGACCGAAACCCTGCATTCCAACTTCCCGGAAATCCCTCGGTTACCATATATATATATACACATACACACACTTACTTATGATTCTACGGGAGCTGACATCACTCAAGTCGCGGCCACTGTGGTCCGCTCCCGTAGACTCGGCGAATCTGTTACGACAATTTTCTACCTGTGTGTCCATCAATTTCGAGACGCCATTTGCATCTGTATTCAACATTCTAATCATACATAGTCAGCAGCAGAGTATTTTCAAACGATATGTAATATAGAAACGTATTTATTAGGGTGCGGCGATCGAACAGTCTACGGAAGCGGCTATCAGAAAACTCGCTAGGGCTTTTGTTCGCTCCCATAGATTCGGTGTATCTGTTACGTCAGTTTTAGACGTCTGGGACCTTCAATTACGTTATGTAGTCGTTACATTAGCGATTGCATTAATATGCTAATCATATATAATTAGCAGGATTGTATATTCAAACGATTTGCAATGTAGAAAGGAATTTATTAGAGAACTCCGTTCGCACAGTCTATGGGAGCGGCTAGCAGGAAACTCGCTGGGTCTGTTTAATGTCTTACGGTGCGACAGTTTGCAACACTGAATTAGCTGTCGTGCTATAGCGGCAATCGCAATTATCTTGCCACATTGTGGATAGTAGTTGAAAGACGTAATGTACTAGAAACGCTACGTGTGTGCCGAAAGACATATCCTACACATTTTACATTTTTCATTTACTGCAAAAGGTGAAAGAATGAAATTTTTAACATACTATATAAGTACTTCTTTTACACTTAATAACTAGAACGATCTCAAATTTTTACATGCTTTTTATTAGTTCGAATCATTGTTTCTCTTATATTATTCTCTGTAATTTGTAGTAGGTTTGATTTTTTTAGAAATGATTTATTTAAAATAATTTCGAGTTTGGTCTACATGTGTTTTTTTTACTAATAACAACACTGTGTCAAGGAAAAAAAGTCTATAACTATTACCATTAGTCGTAAATATTACTTGCACAAAAATATAAATGGAATTCATTCATATTATTTATTTTTTTATTTATCTTTTCACTGCAACAATACGTGATACAATGCGTACGAATAAATCCACATACAAAATGTGCTTTTTTGAATTTCGTTCGAATGTGACCTATTCTCTTTGAAGTAGTACATCATTGGACGCCTCTTGCGGCATTTACTATACATAGACTGTCATGGCGTCCACGCATCGAGAAGCCGCATGGCACGCGGTGGGCACGTCGACTCGCGAATTCCAAACGTTTGGAAAAGTTTCATGTTTTGTGCTGTCCCGGATCATCCACGATCATTCCTCGCTGTAACAGCTACAGTACTTTTCACGCTTCATCAGAGTGCAAAAAGAGTAGTTTTATTGTAGTCTAATACAATATTTTTTTTTAGTGTTTTAACTTCCACCTGACCGCAGCGCCCTCGGCTAAGGTTACTGAATTAGTGAACTCGTACTCCGACATCCCCTTAATATGAAAAATATTAATTTCTCATAAAATTATTAAATGTAAAAGTATTAAGTGTAAAAGAATTTAGTTAAAAAATCTGTGAATAAACACAAATAATACATTTTTTTTATTTATAAAAATGAAGTGAATTGATTTATATCGATTACCTTATAATGGATAATAATTCATTTTTATGACCTGTACCTTTGACGATGGCAAAACGATTTTTTTACAAATATTTATATTCTCTTATAATATTCATAATAATCAACTTAAAATTTAAATAATTAATGCTTATATTAACTCCTATTATTAAAAAAAATTTCATTAAATTATAGTGGCAGACTCAACCGTGGCAAATGGTTTTAAAAAGGTAATAAAACATGGTGTTTAATATTGTTTTTTTTAAATCAACGATGTTTCGGATACGCTACTGGAGGCCCTTTTCAAGTTTCTTTAAAGGTAAAAATATTGAAATTATAGGTAACAAAAATCTAGAAAAATATATATATTGCATAAGAATTATTATTTACAACACTTGTAATCGAACAAGATAGGGATAGGAGAGACGCTCAGGAGGAGGGGACGGGACGGGAGAGGCAAGCGCTGTTGGTCCGAAGAGAGCTAGACTGACAATCCTCAACAGCCCCGCGCACCCCGTTTATATAGCGGCTCTCGCGCAGCGTCGTCTCGATTCCCCCACTTTCCGCGTTTTCCAATTTTCCTCTAACAACGGGTTTTGTCCTACTCGTGCTCCCGAGATCTCGCGACGCCTTCCGAACGGCCGAACGGTCCCAGGCCGACCTACAGTCGCACCTGCCCGTGAGGTTTTAATGCTAGGAAATAATGATCTCCCCTTTCAAACCGTGGCGCACACAGGAGATAATTTTGTTTGAATTATCTCTTGTGCCACAAGGCCAGAGGCCACGAAAGGCTCAAGCTCCTTCGTGCACACGAGGCAAAGGCGCCCGCGAGATCCCGTGACACCCAATTCCCGCAACCCTTCAAATCTATTCGCTTGCCTCTTCCGACACTCCATGCTTTATTCAATTAGTCATTCACAAGATCCTTCTACATACTTTATCCCTCGATCCTTACGTCTTTCGAATGTTATTTTAACGCCGAATCACAATTACAGTATTCGCATGATATTGTACATAATGTTTTTAATTTTCGAAATAACAATACAATTTCCTTGAACGCGTTCCATTGTTTGTATACTACGTAGACAAGAACATATAACAAAGGACACTCGCGTCCTTGCGTTTCGAATCTTTCGCGTTACAGATTTTCGTTCGCATTACATTTATTTAATCAACTCGCCTAGAAATCAGGGTTCAGCTCGTTATTCTGGTGCATCCCCTTTTAATTTAATGCATACTCAACATTTCGGGCAGGAGGGACAACAAGTCCAATCCTTTAAACAAATGAAGAAATTCAGTTTCATAATTGTAGAACTTAAAAACTTCACACGTAAAGGACAACCACCTTACAAACCCAACTAACTTTTGTGTGTGTCTGAAACAACACTACCTCAAAAGTCAACAGATTATGTTAATAAACAACGTCAGACAGAGTGTTAAAGCTCATTTTACAACTTCACGTTAGAGCAATTTTATAAACCTTTAGGCTTATATTACATTAACCATGACATGGTACGAACGAAACAGGAACAAATAAGAGAGAGTGAGTGAGAGAGTACACTTACATGATTTACTGAACAAAGATGAAGAAATTTAATTATTTTTAGCAACTGTGAATGTAATTTATATAAAGTGAACTTAATTTTTGAGAATCGAACGTTCTATTAATAGTTTTATGTTTAGTGATGAAAACCACTTGTAAGATAAGTCTTTTGAAGTAATAATTTTCTTAGTCTAAAATTGAGACTGAATCATGATTGAGTTTTAATACTCTGTAGTCTGCTATGTCTACACATAACATGTAAAACGATGCCTCAAATTTGACAGTTGTAACTTCATTTATTTACATAATTTATTGACTTTTGAAGTAGTGTTATAAGTAATAATTGTTGTCCAGCATGTATATTGTTCTATATTTTTGTTAATTATACTTTCGATATTTTGATCTTTATAAAAACTTGAAAAGGGTCTTCAGTAGTGTAGCTGAAATGACGTACATTTCATTAAATTATAATTATTATTTTATGAGAAATCGGATATATACCAAAACACGATATTTTCGAAAATAACAAAAGAATGATAAAAACGATCGTAGCGTATATTATCTCAAAATGTAGATAATTAAAAGCTTTTTCAAATACATTTTTAAGATTTAAAAATTTTTAACCGCAACATAAAAAAAATCTAAATTTCAAATATCTACTTTTCATCATAAAACAAAAGAAAATCATCCAATAAAAAAAAATTTTGACATACAACAAAAAAACGAAAAAATAGGTGGTCAAACATCAGAATTGGTCTATTTAGTCTTCAGATATGTGAAAACACATGCTCACGCATACGCAAACGCACTACTTTTTTTGTGTTTTCTTTATTGGTGTGCTTAGTTTGCGCTGGCTGGTGACTGATCTATTCGCTGATTAGTGCTGCGTATTGCCGCCGAGTATAGTGCTAGGTTGATCATATCAATTGTGGTATTTGCTGTACGCTAGGTGCCTGTAGGGCCTGAACAGTATGGGTGATTCGGCGTGCTCGTAAGGGTACTTATACCGGTGATTACCATTACGCGAGGTCCCTGAAAACAATCTGCATATTCTCTGGGACACGAGCCTCCAGATGTTTGCTATGAGGATCAGTGTGGCAATAAATCTTGTTCCCACTATCGGGATGCGTTTACATGAATGTTATTCTTTCTTGTACATTCTTTTATTCGTCCATCGTACGAGCGTTTTTATTATTTCCATGAGGTCCAAGCCTGACTTGTGGGTGTCATCATATCATCATATTTTAGGTGAAATAAGTTATTTGAATAATGAACGAAAGTAGTGGAGGTGTTTGAGAAAGAGTGAGTGTTAGTTTGATGGGTGTTAAACGTTTAATTTTTTAACAGAATTTTAATTAATGAATTTTTGAATATATGGTTTTATTACAGTTTTGATTGACAAAAAAGTTCTGACTTCAGACTAGGTCTGATTATTGTTAACAATTATGTATTGACATTGTGTCATTTTATTAGGTTTGTGTTTCACGTTTTACTGCATTATGTAATAATTAGTTCACGTCATGTTTCAAAGTATTACATTATTATATTTTAATTAATTTAGTAGCCTGAAGAGGAGGGCATATATGAAAAGGCCCTCGAAACGTTGCGAATAAAGAAATAAATTACCGCAAAATAATTGGTTCCATGAAGATCAATCTAGCCCTTTTTCAATTATTTGTCATCATATCATATCGGGTAAGCACGAGCTACAGCTGGTCCGATATTGCTTTCAGTGAATTTGGCCTTTATTGTATCGCATATGTGCTGAGTTTTTTAGGATCGTTTCCTGGACTGTTTAATGTCTCTTGGACGTTCAAAGTGATGTCTTGAAGCACAGTAGCTGACTGGTTCCGTTTGTTTGCAAGATAATCTTCCAATAAATTTTTTATATTTATTAACTTCGTATTGATTTATTGAAAAATATATGTTTGCCTTAAAATCTAGGAAGAAGAAGTGTTGCTTTGGCCAAATGTATGCGAACAGAGCGGAATTGTTGTTGATGTTGTATTTTACAGGACAATTCAAGAGATTCTTCATAAGCGTGCACGCGAATAGACAGCTGTTCCAGAGTTTCTACGAGCTTTGCGAGTTTAGCATTATTATTACCGAATTCGGCTTAGACTAAATCAGTCTGGTTGGCGAGGAGTTTCGCGAATTTTCGTGTGGCATTTACTCCAGCTTCCAACAGCGTTCGAATTCCTAAGTCAGATTCTTCATCCATAGTACCGAATAAATAATTGCTGATATGTTCTACGAACGGCAGGAGAGATCTGCGTCTTCTCTGTGTCTTGAAATTGCTATGACTTTTCTTTTTATAAGCTCTAGAATTTTTCATGCCTCTTGGACCATTTTCCCCATCGTTGAAATTAACTTTCAGTCCTTATTTGACGTTGGCCAAATTGCGTTATATCGTATAATTCATCTGAGATGTTTGCTACCCCGAAATTATAAGCTCCGCTTTAGTTTCTTGAGATGGAAAAATTGTTTGAATTTTAGGATGATTTGTAAGTCTGAAATTAGTCTGAAGTAGATTAGTGGAGGGGGGGGGGAGGGGAGAAAAGAATGCTTCCAAGTGAAAATTGTACTGCTTGTTAATTTGCGAAGAGAGAAAAAAATTCTATTGGCTTTTGAGATAAGCGATTTGCTGCCTTAATAATATATATGACTGATTTATAATAGATGATTGAGTATTATTTTTATGCTTATTATCTATTGAACGCTCTATGATTAACTATGATGAAATTCAAAATTATATTAATCGTTCTATGTTACAAGACGGCGTAAACTTGTTTTTATGCCATCTATCTATTTATTTCTTTATATTAATCTTTCTTAAATGGGAAATTAACAATTTTAATATAGTATTATTATTTTTAATTTAATAAAGTTTGTGGAGTATTCATGACGTGGTTAACTTTTCGCACGGAGGAAGACTGAATGGTAAAGGTATGTGCTCGTCCCAATTTTCTTTGTCTTGTACGTAAGCCTTTATATACTCAGATAAGGTATGGTGCATACGTTCAATCGTTCCATTCGATTACGCATGATATGGAGTCAAGCAGAATTTGTTGATCTTCAATATGCGAGCCAATTCCTGGTGCTCTGATCTGTTAAAAGCACCATGGCTGGATCGAAGTAGCATATCACTTTTGATATTAATACTTTTTCTAATTACAGGCCATTTGCCAATTGTACCAGTGTAAGTACACAACCCTTTGAAAAGCAATCTTGAATTAATAAAATGTATCGATATCCTTGTTTTGATTTACTCAAAAAATCGTAAAAATCTACTGATATTTTATCGAACGGCTTAGAGGGTGTGTCAGTGATAATAAGTGGTAGATGTGTTTTGATTCGAATGAGTTCCTTGATTTAACAGCTTTCGTGCCTTAAAATTAATTGACGAATATCTAGGTGCATGTTACGCGGATAATCGTCGTAGGCAATTTTATTGTACGTCTAATTTATACCTCTATGGTCTCCTATTTGTCTTCATGGTACTTTTTGACGATATTGTGTATATCGGAAACTGATGCGACAGATACATTATTTTAATACAGCACTGCGATTAGGGGAAGGCCGAAAATTATTTAATTGAATAAATCAACGAAATTGGACCATTCTGTTACTGATATTATAGCTGAATCTCTTATTACACCTATACTAGTAATACTTTTAGACATTTTTTCATGTCTGTACGTAAAGGCCTGCCGTCGATATGGTTTCTTATGAACATGCATAATATATTCATTTTTTGCATTGAGAAACATAAATTTCACGAATAGTAAAATTGCTGCAGGTAAGTTGGTCAGTGTTAACGTACTGATGTTCTTCAAGAGCCTCGATGACTTCTGCTGCAAAAAAAATCAGTTGTAAGATATAACAGATTTTTGCAATATCGAAAGGGATGCTCATTTAGCAGATAAATGTTGGATGACCCAGGGAGGCTTTTCACGTGGGGCCTTAGTGTTTATTACTAGGCATCGTTTAAACTCGTTATTATGTGTGCGTGGTAGGTCTGCTTGCTGGTCATTGCCCTCGATAGCCGTAATCGTGTTTTTAGATGCGTCATTCTGCAAGCAGCTGGTTTGCCTGTTTTGTGTGCTTGTTTCGTTTTGGCCTAGACTGTGTGCTATCGTTGGCTGTGCATTATCATGCCTGGGTTGGTCAGCAGGGTGGCTTCGTGCGTTAAGCTCTTGGGTGCAACTGCCATTTCCTGCCCTAGCATTGCCTAGTATAGGGTGAGCAGGGAGTAGTGGTGTGAGTGCACTCCTGCTAAATATCAGTGCACAAAGTTATGAGAATCGGTCGCTAAAAAGTGGTAGAACTAAATTTCATAGTTTATTTGATATTGCACACATTCTAATTAAAAAGCGTGAAAATATGTAGACGCAGTCTACATCACCGAATTCCGTACGTAAAGTTAAAATTTTGGTGGCCTGCTCAGGGTTTCCCCCTTTTTAAGTGCAAGAGTATAGCCGACATTTTCCTAAGTCGTCAGATGATGAGGGTAGGGCACAAATTTTTATTAAAAATTGAAAAAGACAGTTTCCTGGGGGCGTGTTGAGTATGTCATTATAGCGATGTAACGAATCATGAGGCAATGTGCACCCTGTGCTGGATTTATACACGCAGAACCTGCTCGCGTGACCAGTGTAACCAGATAGTTCTGATGGCCTGTGGTGATTGAGGACCAAGATAAAAAAGGGATCCTGTAATGCTGAATTCATATTTTTAGGCATGTAAGACTCACCCACTGTTCCGATGACCTGATTGAAGCCGCTTAGCGTAGCATGATCGACTCCTTCCTTCATTGCGCGCCTGGTACTTTCATGCTTATATCATTCTGCATACAATTTTATAATCAAGCGTAAACACATTTTACTCTCGATTACTCGAAAAGTAATGTGAGGTGGTGAAAGTTCCTGGGTGTTTTGTGCGTCTGCTTGTTATGGTTAAGCGTTTTTTGTTGCAGTTGTTTTCGCGTGGTTCCATGTGCAGTTGGGGCTTGTTTGTAAGTTGTGTGACGTTGCAGGTGGAAATATAGAAATTGTGATGATTTTCAAGGATGAAAGCGTGCGCTGATCACTGTTGGCTAGATTTGTGACTTGCTATTCCGAGATTTCTAGCGGCTGATTGAGCGCATGTGGACGACTAGGCTTGCGCGCTTTAGGTCTTGTAGGGCAGATGTTGGCCTTTAAATTACTCGCTGTCTTACCGAAGATGTTGGCTTAGGATCAGTTCATGTCCCTTGTCTACCTATTTACTTGTTGGTTTTGGATTTTTACTGACCTTCCGCTTGAATTCTGAGGATTTTTTCAATTTTCACTTTGTCTTCTTACTATTCAAGGATCATTTTTCTTTGCATAGAACAAATGAATAGTAGGTGTTTTTTTTCGCATATCCCAGCTATTGTTCTGGTCATTCATATGTGAAAAGTCGTCCGACCACTGTAAGCGCTGTAACCGGTCCCGTGTGCTTATCATATCGTAACAGTCCCGAGAAGCATTAAAGGCAGCATCCTGACGCATGTGTGTCGAATGGAGGCATATTTGAGGGTGATTTAAACGGCGTCTCATTCCGCAGAGTCCTTTGAGTCGGTCTACAATATGAGTGTCTGTGCTGCCCAATGATACTTGTGAGAGTAAATGTGCGCCCTGGATGTTATTTTGTGGGCTGAGATTGGCTTCTGCGGAAACACTTGACGAATCCAGTGGAAGCGTTGAGTCTGGGTTAGTTGCCTGCCTTGACTATTTCCGATATGATTACTACGCGCTGCATCTCCCTTCGCTGCTACATTTCTCTGCAAGCTTGCTCAATTTCGGGGCTCCAGTCCTCTGGATCGCTTGCAGCACTGCCAGAGGTCAGTCGCGCACGGATGATACCGAGTCATTTTTCGATTTTCGTATAGCACCTGATGAGGTTTCGGGTGTTATGCTGATCTTGGATTTGGAAAAAAGATTGGGCTATGATATTTTCGTGATTTGTTTGAGCCGTTGGGGGTAAAGGTAAAGATCTGAAATGGTTATTGATATGCACGTAAACGTTATGCATGTTAAGCGCTCGTTAGATATATGCACATTAATGCTCGCGTTTTCTTTTAAAATGTACGCGTGTAATAACGCAACGAAAATGTAACCCGGGGTGATAAGTTAAATATATATAAACATTATGTGTTTTTACTTACTCAATACAGACAGGCTTCAGCGATAGAGTTAGGCATAATACAACAAATGACTGCATGTCATCAAGGTACTCGTGCGCTGTGATTGAGATCAGTTTTTCCAAGTTTTTGTTCGCTTCCTTCCTTCCTTCTGTTGTTTTAAACGGGCGCATAAACATCTTGGTCTTAATAACCAAAAAAAAAGAAAAGAAAATTTCTTGCGAGTGCATAAGCCCCACATGCGACCACTTACACTTAGCACCAACATGTATTGGGCGATCGGATTAATGAACGTGATTGGCTTAGAGTTGAGTTCTCCAATCTTCAGGGTGAAGATAAGTGCTTCATTAATAGCTCGGGGGAGAGAGAGAGAGAGAACAACTCGCTTCGTGGATTCCCGGCAACTGTCGGGCTTTCTTCACCGTGCTCAAGGAAGGAGAGCCCGAGGAGATACGGCGAAAACGCGGAGTTAGTCGCTGCTGACTCCGGTTACCGTCAAACGATCAATAGCAGTTGAGTCAGAAGCTCCGATGTAAGTCGGTGTCATATGGACCGGGGTTTCGTGAGAACCCCGTAGTCGTACGTGACAATATTAAAATGCTATTATTTACTCTATTCAGATTCTATTACAAAAAAATATTTAACTAATTTTAATACTCGATTTATAAAAAAACCTATTTTCTGTCTATTGTCTTTAATCATTTCTTCTCTCTCTTCTTTGTTGCCCTCTCTTGACTTCTTTCTTTCCTTCCTTCTATCTCTATTTGTACTGTTATACCTTCCTTCTCTATGTCCCTCTTCTCTCTGCCTCCTCCAATCTTTTCCTTTCTTTATCAACCTTTTTCTACTTTTTTACCGTTCTCTTTTCTTCTTCTATTTTCTTCTCTTGTACCCTGGTTCCTCTTAACTTTTTTTTTATTCACCATAATTTTCATTTTTTCGCTCCAACTTTCACATTCTATTCCTATCATACTTTTCTTTGTCCTTATTTTCTACATTCTTTTTATTTTGGGAATAATTCTCAATTATTCCTCAAACCACCTTTTGACTTGTTCTTCTATCTCACTCTCGTCGTCCCAATCTGCAATCCTTGTTATCATTACATTGTTTTTAATCCTTTTTTTATTTTCTTCTATTAGTTTCTTAGGGTTTTCCATCTTCTTTTCCATGCCCTTCGTCCTTTGTTTCATGTCCTCCAATCTTTCGTCCACTTCTATTTTGTCTTCATTTTCCCGTTCCCTTTTGCACCTGGTTTCATGTTCTTCCCAATTTTGCTTTAGTTTTTCCATTTCTTCTTGGCATTTTTTTACCTTTTCTCCTATGTCCTTTATTGATTTGTAATTCTTTTTCGTGCTCTGCTCCATTCGCTCTTTTATCTCCTCTCTGTCTTCCTGTATTTCCTTTAATGCATCTTCCAGTGTTTCTCTTGCCTTTTTTATTTCCACCCTTGCGTTTCTTCCTTTCTTTATTTCACGTACTTACTGGACGGCGGCCATTTTTTCCTCCTCATGTTTTTTTATAAAAATATTAAAAACACTAAGAACTACACTCACGAACCGAATCGCATATAAAATTCAAAAAATAAAAATGCAGCTGTCAGCAGATGACAAGTTGGCTACACAAGCTGCAATACTAAACGTAAACATAAGGGAGAGTTTACATACTGAAATAGAGGCTTTCAGTAACAGTAAGTATATTACACAAAACAGATCTTACGCTAATGAGAGTAACTTAATTAGTAGTCAAAGGAACAGAAACAGGTTCCGGAGCAATAAGGTACATGGTATGACGATAGGGTACACAGTTGTACTTTGTACCTATAGTACCAGCGCCCCGCTGACAGTGGACCATGTGCGGAACATAATATGGAGTATTATGCTCGCTGAATGTCCGAGAAAGAAGGAGCTGCATGGCTGACCGTTTAAAGCGTAGTTGAAAATTTTTTGGGTAATCACAAGAGTGGAAACTATAGGGAATTGGTATTCAAAATGCTCAAAAACCATGAGAAATTGGGCTGTTTGATGAGTTACAAGTGGCTTTTTTTGATTCGCATCTTGATAACTTCCCACAAAATCTTGGAGATTACAGCGAAGAACAAGGAGAACGCGTTCATAAAGATATGAAGGAAATGGAAAGACGTTATCAGGTTAGGTAGAATGCACATATGACGGCTGACTACTGTTGGACATCAAAGAGAGAGAACACTGACAATAGTAAAAAGCGCAAGCGCAATCCACTTCACTGGTCATTTGAGAATAAATGAGTAAGGAAGAGCAGATTGTCTTAGGTTATGGAGTTATCGGGTTATGTGATAATCGGATTTTATTGGATAATGGGGTTATTGAGGTAAGGTCCTGAGGTATCTAAGGGTCGTGGGATTGAGTGGTTATGGGATTGTAGAGATAGTTTTACAGATAAAGCAATGTATTTGATGGTGCTAGTGGATTTTGAGGTATTTCTTGAGGTTAGAAAAAAATTCTGACGTGTAGGGGTTAATCGGGTTGCGTATTTTTTTTCAGCGGGAAAAAAATACATGGAATTCATGGCGCGTTTTAATGCAATTATATAGTTTAGTACACGAAACACCTGAATTATACGATACATTTTTCTAAATTTGACGTTCTTCTGACCTTGACCCTGACGTGACCTGGTCAAATAGACCACGGATTCGGATTCAGCGACCCCAAAAACATATAGGTATACTAGTTAACTTTGTTTGCGATTTATTTTCTGAATTTGCCCTTGGCCTGACCTTGACCCTGACGTGACCGGGTTAAGTGGATCACGGATTCAGATTCAGCGACCCCAAAAACATTTAGATACACTAGTTAACTTTCTTTGCGATTTATTTTCTGAATTTTACCTTGGCCTGACCTTGACCTTGACGTGACCGGGTCAAATGGATCACGGATTCGGATTCAGCGACCCCAAAAGCATTAAATTCACGTGGTCTGGTCTACTCAAAATCAAGTATAGTGATTGTTTCACATTTTCAGTTATAAGTTTTGATCGGAGTCAAATTTCGTCAAACGCATTTCAGGAGCTTATTCTACGGGAAATTTGCTATCAAAATAGGCAAGAAAATTTTCTATTTTTTTTGCAGCTTAACACCAATTTGTCCTCTTAAGGAAAATGAGGAGGATCAGGGGAGTGCGGGGGTATAACTTCTCTTACAACTCTATAATATAGCAAGATATATCGGGTGTTAAAAGGAAGTAGAATAGGCTCTACGGCATTGGATAGAGTAATTCTAAGTGAAAAATCCTCTTGTAACTTATCAATTCGATCAATATTCATTGAGTAATCATCGATTGAAAATAAGCCGAGTGGGCCAATTTTCACCCTGTATATTTATACATATATATGTATATATCCATGCAAAAGTTCTTTATGGCTTTATAAAAAATTTCAATATTTCAAATTACGATATTACAGCTTCTAAGTGGGTAGTGACAAAAAAAAATCTTAAATAGACGCAAAGAGGTGGCAGGGTCTTCGAAATGTTCCGCCCCCCCCCCCCGATTTTGGAATCATCAACCTAAAAAAAATTGATGACCCCGTAGGTTGATAGGATTTTCGACGAGGATTGGAATGGTGACCTTGAATTTTTGAAATTTGACCTTGGACGTTTGGCTCAAGGTCATTTGAAGGTCAACTTCATTTTTTCAAAGAGGAACCCCTATTTTTACCTCGGATTCTAAAATAGCACAAAATTTTACGTGTCATATGCCATAGATTAAAATGGCCTACAGTGGGTATTTAGGGGTCAAATATCTATTTAGTAAGAAATAGCTAATAAATTTACGTTTTGATGATAAATTATATCCGTACACCCCTGCATGTGGCTTATTTTTAGGAATTTTCTTTGAGTCCTGACATTTTTCGAAATACAGGCTTTTTTCTGCACTTTTTAAAGGTTGATTCAAACTCTTGTATTTTTTCGGGAAATAGTCATAAAATAATTTCGTAAAAAGAACTGGATAGCTTGAAGGAAGAGCTTTAATCACTATGTTTGTAAAGTTGTTCTACGCTAATGTATCATTTACATAATAATATTAAGAATTTATTTATAAGTGTTCGGCAAGGTACGTGTATATACTATTAATGTGATAATGAAACTGATAATAAAATAAATAGTTTATTTTAGTTTAATTGATCGTTTATCATTCCATAGTATTCTCCTTTACTTAAACATAAAAAATATCATCTATTTTTCAGAGAAAAAATAAAGTTTAATTTTTTTGTATAACTAAACTATCTTTTTAATAATTTTTAACAACTTCACGAGCTTGGTAACGAGAGCTTTTGCTTCAAGCATTCCAATTCTCTTTGCGAAATTATTTTACAATAATTTTCCTAGAAACTTAAAATACTTTTTTACTGTAGCTATTAGATGGTAATTTCTATCGACAAGTGTACTTTTTAACACTGTATTTTTTAGGGTTAGTATTCGTTTATATGTTTCTGTTGGAATTGATTGTGAAGCTAAAGCGAAAGGCGTAGGGGTAGGGGGGTAGATTATGTGTTGACTTATTAATGAGGGCCATCTAAAATATATATTATTGTACTTTGATGCTACAATATAACATAAATAAAGAATGCACGATAGCTTACCAGTGCGGAGCCGTACAACTTGCATCTTGGAATTGTGACCAGACCTTGTAGCTAATACGCCCTCAACGCGACTCCAAACACTGAGTACTGAACCTGCTAGGACATTGTAAGATCTACGCCTCAAGCCGACTTCACAGTCCATACCTAAACTCACGTTCTTACAATTGCCACGCCAATAGGCATGTGAGCATGTATTGATTGAGGCTTCGTATTGTTGCGTCCAATGAGGTTCAGCCTCCTCCAGGCTCACCTTTTTATACTTTTTCTGGAGTTCAACAAGCGACTCCTGGCGTAGTTGGAGCCCTGTATTTGGCCTATAGACCGTATAAAGTTGGTCTTTCTTAGCTTCAGGCTTTTTCTTGCTAGTTGTATCGATAGCTACTGCAAGTACTGTAGTTTGTTTACCATTGCGCACTTGGTGACTAAGGTAAAAACCTTCTTTTGGGCCTGTAAGTTCATCAAAACGTTCTTTAGCTTCGCTCCAACCCATGCCTCGTTCTACTTGAACAACGTGCAGTTCTGTTGGTGCAATGCCCGTCGCATGTTTACGTAAGAAACGGAAGAGTCGCACCCGGCGCACATTTTCCCCTGAAGCACCCAGATCAAGAATGCCCATATCGAAACGGCCAGTACTCTTTGCCTGTATAATTTTAGCGTGAAGTGTGTCTGTAAAGTACTTAAAAAGACGATTCTGTAGCTCAACTGGCATTCCCAGAATACGATTTAGAAACTTCGACATATTATTATAGTCTTTATCCAGTGATAATAAACCAGGCATATTTTCAGTATTACAAATAAGTCCAACACCTACCAGTGCATCTGCTATGTCTTTAAAGAAATCACCGGGATAGTCTTGCGGTGGCGGTACCAATGGCGATTCGAATCTGCAATCAAAAATTTTATTTTCTAATAATAATAAAAAATCGATGCAAAATCAGGCGAACATTCTGTTGTTTATGAATAGTGAGAAATTAGATAAAGGAGGTCGCCGACGAGTGCGTAACAAATAAATAAACCTAGATAAACGTACAAAATTTTTTTATTCTTTAGAGCTGATCAAAATATTAATATTGGAATAAAATTTAGTCGGTGGTAATGCGCGGAAATATAAAAAAATTTCAAGTCAATTTTGTTAAAATGAGTGAAAAACTCAAGATTTCATCCGACATCTAGTATTAAAAATTAGAAAAAAATCACTTTTTTTATATTTTCCACTTCATAGAGAAGATATTTTTTATTCAAATACTTCAGAGTTTAAGGATTCTTTGTGCTGAAGTCGATTTTATAGGATTCGCTATCGGCGTCCTCCTTTAAATGGTTAGAAAATTAATTTTCGGCCAATTTTATTGGTATAAAAAAGTATTTTATTGGGGTCAGTCCCAAAGAAAATTTTGGAAAAATCGATTTTCTAAAAAGTGCAAATTCTTATAGTAAACATATGTAGGAATGTTGGGGAAATCGTTAATTTGGTCATAAACATCGAGAACAGGTCGAGAAACGCGAGACATCGTAAGCGTCTCGAACGTTCTGAACGTGCATTTGGCGCGCATTTGGAGCATGAAGCTGCTGTATCTCTGTTTCAACAGTCCTTTTACTAAAATCTTAGATAATATCGGCTTAAAGGCTATGGAAACTAATATAAAAGTAATGTTTTTAAAAGGAACTTGGAGAACAGGTAGACAAATAGCAGTTTTGAATTTACTAAAGTATTAGCAAACATAAAAAACATTCTTCCAATATAGTGAAATTTTTTTCATTCCTTAATGCGCGCGTTCTGGCTTATTAGATCCCATTATGTAGATATCAATTTAAAAATGTATATCTAATTTTTCAGAAAAATACGTAAATCCTCGAGTTTTTTTTTTAAACATTTGATATTTTGAATCTCAAAAACTCTTAATGGATGCTTATAGTTTATATCAAAGGTGATCGAAAAATCTAAACTTTGAAAACTCGTTGGAATTTATTGATTTTATTCATTAGAAGCCAAAATATTGCACTATAAGTGTTTAAATAGTACATTTCCTAATATATATATATATACAGGGTGTTAAAAGGTAGAACAATAGGCTCTACGCCATCAGATAGAGCGGAAAATTCTAAGTGAAAAATCAGTTTGTAACTTTTCGATCCGATCAATATTCATTGAGTAATCATCGATTGAAAATTAGCCGAGCGGGCCAATCAGAGCCTATTCTTCTACCATTTAACACCCGACATTATACTAGGGCCATAAAGAGATTTTACCCTTACGTTAGCGTTGAAAATTTATGACACAATATCTGAAAAGCCCAATTTAATGCATGCGACTTTTTTTCCTGCGCCCGATAAATTAAGATTTTCTTACACAGAAGTAATAAAAACAGTATTAAGTATATAAACAGTATTAAACTCAGTAATTCCAAAAAGTCACACATTTTTTTCGAAAAACAAGCAATAAGTTTTTTATTCAAATGCAAGGTGCAAGGGTACAAGAAGGAAGGATAGATAACAACCGGCTAGAGTTCGATTAGACGAAGAAAAGTGTCAAAGCGAAATGTTCTCTCAGAAGGTGCTGCAAAGAATATAGGAGGCCAAGAAGCACGACAAGAAGCAGGAAGAAGGGAGAGGCCGATACAGAGAGCAATGCAAAAGTAAAGTCAAAGAGCTTCTGGAGAGAATCCGAAAATTGACAACTAAAGAAAGGGAAGGTACGGCAGAAGCAGAAACACAGAAACCAGAAAAACTAACAGGGAAGCAAGCCAGTTCTGCAATCACGAGCAGCCCCAAGAGGAAGAAAAACCGATCAGGTCCGAGTAGGAGAAACATCATCCAGACGCGCCTCATGTCCGGCGTATGGCTGCCGAGGACACGTGCCCAATTCTATTGGATACAGGAAGCTCTGAATGAAAAATGGGAGTGGTGATAGGACTACTTCAAGAAAGGGTGGTTCCTAGACTACATGCTCATGGCCGGGATGTGGCACCCTCGGGACGAAAGGTAGAAAAAAAGGAAGAGGCAACTAGACAGAAACAAAAAAAGAAGAAAAAGACGAAGAATGACCATAAGGAGAAGTTGAGGAGAAAGGAGGGAAGGTTTTAAGTCTGAAATAACAATTATCGGCCAACAAAAAGTTTCAAATAAAAAGAAGAAAAGCCGTTCATACAAATAATCCATGGAGTTTTGTTTCTTTCCAAGAAAAAAAAAAAAAACCCCTCCCCTCCCAGCATGCCGTCCTTCAATCACAACAATTTATCCGTTTCTGTATTTTTAGCATAAATATTCACGTAACTATTAAGTAAAACAATTGCAATATTTTATCACAATTAGTAATATCATTCAATCACATCAACTTATTATTTTCTGGATTCTTAGCATAAAAAGTAGCGTAACTATTATAAGTAAAACAATTGCAATATTTTATCTCAATTAGTAAAATCATTCAATCGCAGCAATTTATTCCATTTTGTACCTTTAGCATTAAAATTAAAATAAATAATAAGAGCAACAATTGCAATACTTTGTTATAATTATTAAAACTACTCAACTTCGCGAGTTTATCCTTGGTTGCATAGTTATATTCCGAATTATAAAACATTTAGCACGTGAAGTTATACAGACGGAAGGGGGCACCTCAAAGATCATTGAATCTCATTACATAGGGGCGATTAAAAGAAAGTAAAAGCAGAAATGAATAGGGAGATCGCCGATGACATGGGCCAGAGCCGCGCCAACTCCTTTTCCCCGCGATCTACCGCCTCTAGCGGCCAAAGTCCCGAACCGGGCGCACAATCTGACTTCGCGCGAGGAGGAGAAACGGGGGAGGGAACATCAACATAAAAGTCGAGCGGCCGGGCCGGCGCGGTCGCCAGATCGTCTCAAAAACAATAATTATACGCGCGCGCCCGAGACGAAAGCTTTTTCGTTTGCCAAACTGCAGCGTATATGAGGCGTTTCACGTCAACTCTCCAAGCGCGGCGCAGGAGCGCTTAATCATGCTGTTTTCAGCTCATGTTTAAAGGGCTAAAATGCACCTAGAAAGTATCAAATCGAAGTGATTTCGATGTATTTTTTCCTCAGCTTTCCGATGGTCTTCTCAGATTTGTTAAATTTGCTTAATTTGACCTTGAAAAAATATAAAATGTGCTATATCTCAAAAAATGCATTTTTAATATTTTTTTTGACCTGCTAGATCGAAAGAGGAGGAAATTTTACGTCGATATAGCTATTTTCTGGAAAGGGGTTTTTTGATTTTATCGAGATATCATTCAACAAACACAAGGCGCTCGACCAGGCGCCGCGTCGCGCGTACAATTTCAGTGGCGGACTGCGAATGCGTTGTCATTTATTTATTCATTGGCTATCGTACGCATTAAATAAATTATATTTTCTTTTATTTATGCAAATGTATTTTTGTTTTTTAATTTGTTTCGTTAATAATTTTTTTTTTTCTCATTATATGAATATTACAAAAAAAAATAGAAATGTTACAGGATTGTTTTATAAAATAATCAACATGTTCAGGAAAAATTTAATTATGAAACCAACGATAGGTGGCTTGTACTGAAATTCCGATGCTCGAAAGTGATTATGCAAGATTTGTTTATATGTATACGATTGATATGCAACGTTGAATTATGCGTTTTTTCGTCTTAACGAACTAACTTTGTCTTTGCGATTCATCTTTAACTGATCTATCTTTTTCAAGACAAACTTAAGCAAATCGATCGTTGCTCAATTACTTCTGAAACATTAAAAGTTTTTAAGTTCCTCGAAATATTTAAAGATAGATTAGTAAAATTAAAAACCCACGATTTTTTGCTAAACGACAAGCGGTTTTTGTTAAAAATTTGAAAGAAAATCTTGAAGTGGGAGAGGTATTACTTTATTTTGATTTTGCCGAAAATTACGCTTCTGTCATTCAAAATGCAACTCAATCATTCCATTGGAATAATAATCACGCAACTTTATTTATAGTTACGGTGTATTATAAAATAAAGGATGAACTTAAACACAAAAGCATAGCTATTATTTCAGATAATCTTAATCATGATACTGTTTCGGTATATGAATATCAGAAAATCATTATAAATTATCTTAAAAGTCATCATGAACTTAAAAAAAATTATTATGTAACTGACGGAGCAGCAGAACATTTTAAAAATAAGAGAAATTTTCACAATCTTCTTTTTCATGAAAAAGATGTTCGAATTAAAGCTGAATGGTATTTTTTTGCCACTGCTCACGACAAAAGTGGATGCGATGGTATATGTGCAAATTTGAAAAGAGGAGCCCGTACCTTGCAGCTTACAGGCACTAACAAAATACTTACAGCTTACGATCTATATAATTGGGCACAAAAGTATTGAAAAGAAACGAAATCTTTCTTTAGTAGTAAAGAAGCTTATGAAAAAAATTCAAAGAAATTTAAAGTTCGAATCGATAAGGCCAAGTTCATCCCAGGTACTTTAAAATATCACGCTTTTATTCCAATAGATCGTAAGACTATTAAAAATGTCAAAAATTGTTAAAAAGACTTGAATAAGCTCTAAAAGCTTAGAAGTATAAATTGTAATGATGGTTAGTCGAGCAGCTAAGAGTTAAGTTATGCAGCAGTAGCACGCCCGGCGCGCCGCGACTGGTCGAGCGCCTTGTGTTTGTTGAATGATATCTCGATAAAATCAAAAAACCCCTTTCCAGAAAATAGCTATATCGACGTAAAATTTCCTCCTCTTGGTCATTTAGTCTAAGACCATTGGAAGGCTGAGGAAAAAATACATAGAAATCACTTCGTTCTGATAATTTCTAGGTGCATTTTAACCCTTTAAACATGAGCTGAAAACAGCACGATTAAGCGCTCCCGCGCCGCGCTTGGAGAGTTCACGTGAAACGCTTCATATATGTGTATGTAAAAACACGGCGTTTCTCAGTGTTAATTGATCCAGGCTCCGTATGCTCTTAAGCCAACCGATATGCCGCGAAATATTGTATAGAAAATGGCTGGAAAAGCGAAAGAATCGACCAACTAGCCGCGATGGCGGACGGCTCCGCCACATGTTTGATCCACAAAAATTTAAGGTGCATTGAAAGCAGATCGCACACCAATTCAAGGCACATTCCGCCTATTGAATAATTTAAAACACGAGTTTCTTTTCGGAATGGATATACTCAAGCGTTTAAAAATTCGCCTCTTTTTAGGAGACACCCTGACAAATAAAGGCAACTTTCCTTGTACATGCATCCAAACGTGTAGCGTAGAAGCGAACGTCGGCCTCGCGCAAATCACACAGGCAGAAGGAAATAAAATAAAATTCTTTCTAGAACACGAAATGACCCTGTTTGAAAACGTGGTCGGCCCTACTCCGCTAATCACACACACAATAAAATTAAAACCAAATACGGACGCGATTAAACAACGACACCGTCCGAGAAACCCGGCCATGCAAAAATTAATTGAAGAATAGATGGACCGAATGTTAAAAGACGGAGTAATTCGCCCCTCGTCGAGCCCTTGGAGCTCACCAATCGTAATAGTAAAAAAAAGGACGAAAAGCCACGCTTTTGCGTCGATTTTCGACGTATTTACGAGGTAACAGAGAAAGACGCGTATCCTCTACCTCAAGTAAACGCGACTTTAGATAAACTGAAAGGTGTCCGTTATTTATTGACGTTCGATTTAAAAAACGGATATTGGCAAGTCCCTCTCGATAAAAATAGCTGCCCTATCACAGCTTTTACTATCCCCGGTCGCGGGCTATTTGAATTTACCGTAATGCCTTTCGGACTCCATGCATCGAGCAGCGCGTTTCAAAGACTGCTGGATCGAGTAATTTCACTCGAACTCGCTCCATATGCGTTCGCCTATTTAGATGACATAGTCATCGCTACCCCCACACTCGAGAAACATTTAAAAATCCTCGAGGAAGTGTTTCGCCGCCTACGAGAAGCACGTTTAAAACCGAATGTCGAAAAGTGTCATTTCGTTCACCGCAGTCTGACATATCTCGGGCACGCAGTCAACCAAGACGGCCTTCGAACAGACCCCGATAAAGTCGCCGCGATCGCAAGCCTCGAACCCCCCAAAAACATAAAAGAAATGCGACGGTCTTTGGGTTTATTATCGTGGTATCGCCGCTTCGTCAAAGATGTGTCGCGTATAGCCGCACCTTTAACGATGCTATTGAAAAAGAAACAAAATTGGCTGGGGCAAGGAGCGCAACAAAACGCGTTCGAAAATCTGAAAAACGCGTTAACCAAATCACCGATTCTCGCGTGCCCCGATTGGAATAAAGAATTTATCTTGTAAACCGACGCGAGCAAGGAGGGTGTAGGAGCCGTTCTGACTCAGAAACACTGCGAAGATGAGCTGGTGATCGCGTACGCCAGCCGCACAATTAACAAAGCCGAAAAAAACTATTCAGTCACCGAACTCGAGTGTCTAGCCGTGCGATGGGGGATCTGGAAAATGCGCGATTATCTCGAGGGATACCGCTTCACGGTCCTCACTGACCATCAAGCTTTGAAGTGGCTTCACCAGATAGATAATCCATCAGGCCGCCTCGTACGATGGGCGCTCGAGTTGAGCCAATGGGATTTCGAAACAAGGCGCTCCTTAACCTCTCTGGGAAACGACTAGAAACTGAGAAAACGGGCCGATCCTAAAGCAGATGACGTTCTATTGCACTTGGCGCTCCAAGACAATAAAACGTACTTAAAGGATGCCAATGTAATAGGGCGCTCCCTAACATTGGTATGTCTCGAACCTCCTACTTAGATACTCCGATGCGATGCGCGTCTGTGCGCTAAAGATGCGCGTTTATATATATGACACGTTTACGCATTAATATTGCATTTACTTATAGAAGCTAACGCGGAGGCATTTTGTTTGTCTTTTGTTTACAGACGTGGCGGTCAATAATGGAAACTTATAAAATATAAGCAAGAATATACGATCCAACTATTTTTTAGACATCTAAATACGTTTGATTTATTTCTAGTGCTTAAAGCCCGAACCGATCCTCCCTCCCAAAAGAATCCTGGTCAACCATAAAGCTCCCAAGCATCCGGGGAGGGGTTAAAACAGAATGTTACATGTGTATTTACATAATAATGTAAACACGCATAACATAAATTACATAATAATGTTATACACTATACTCGATGAGTAGTGACTTGTGAAATAATTAAAATTTGAAATTATTAGGGGTGCTCCATGATGTCAATAACTATACATTTATGTTTATTGTGAGGTTATTTAGGGCCTTCTTACCACTTTCTCCATATTTATCCTAATTTTTTAGATTTGTATGTAATATTTATGGTCTTATATAGATTTAGGTTTAATATCTTGTCAAAAAAGCGAGTAAAGTAATGTTTATAGATGTATTGTATGTAAATAGACCTTAATATGATTTTTTAAATATTCTCATAGGTTCCACCAAAAATTAAGATACCAAACCAAATAGGTATGATAGATTTAATCGAAAGACATATTCCAGAATTTGTTCTAGCCTGGAACCTCACAAGGATAATTTTTTAATAAATTAGGAAATTTCTAACGCCTACAAAAATTCCATTTTTGCGCCAAAAGTATTCAAAAAAGTTATTAATATTCAGAAAAAAAATACCTTTACCTCCTAGAATTATGAAAATCGATTAAAAACACGATAAGATGTAAGCATAAGAAGACAAAACACGTTTTCAAGGCTTGCTATTTGGAGTTAGCTACTGAAACCTGCATAATCCTTACATTTTATACTTGATTACTATAATTCTGATAAGTCGTGTTATTATTGATACCTAACCTTCAAAATCTCATTGGAATTTCTCTATTTCATTTATTAGTTTACGAAATATTGCACTTTAAGTGGTGGAAGTATTGTCAAATATCTACAACACCAGCCATTTTGATATTTTGAAATATACTATTTGACGAACATTTTTTCCATAAATTTTAAAGATTTAATTTAGCTTTCTAGTTAACTCTGTGTGATTTTTTTAACCAAGATATCACAGTGTGAAGAATGAAACTCTCGTTTTAAGATTGCATCTTGTGACCTCTTTTTTTTTCTTAAAGGAGTTTCAAAGTTCAAATTCTTTCAAAATTTATTCAAATTTTTCTTAAAGCATGAAGGTTAATTTATATTTTATTATCATAGTTCTTAGACACGATTTTATGGATAAGAAGGTAAGATGAAATAAATTATATACAATAATATAGCCGATAGTATTTAATAGTAAACAAGATTTGCCTTTTCGACTTTTTTCTTTATTTATTTATTCGAAATTTCAATATCTTGGCCTATCCGCGTATATGAATCACATTCATATGCATTTCAATTTTCAACATGCGAGAAGTTACAGATTTTCGTGAACTATCGTATTAAACATCGACATACGTGCTTAGATTTCATATAATTAAAGTGGATTGGTCCCAATTGCACAGTTCATCTTATAGTATAACGATAAGAAACTACTCACAAAGATTCCATTTAACGTTACGTGTGGACTGAATTTGAGGACACCCTTGATTTATCTCGGAGAAATTCCATATTAAATCAAAGACTCGAGACGTTTCTTCGAGATAGAATAATTCACCTCTCAAATCCACAACGGAAAACCGCACTCGCGATGACTCCGTAACTAAAGCTTGAAAATGTTATTTTGAATAATAAAAAACAGAATTAAAATTCGAATGGCGTTAATTAATATAAGCGCCGTTAAATCAACTTGAGGAAATCATCGATCTGACTTCACTATTTAGATTGTTTGTCCCCGAAGGGGTACTTCAATCCTAATATCTTACTTGAAAAAAAGAAAACTATAGCTTCGAACGAATAAATCGAAAAACTAATGATGCTTTAAAAGCCAGGTAGCAAAAATATGTTTTATCAAAATTATAGTAATCAATTAGGACTTCTTCAAGATTAAAATATCGAACTTATAAAGTTTTTTCGAATAACTTTTTTAAATCGATATTTACACCAATTCTACTAGATTTTAAGCTATCCGAACCACTGTATTGAAACTTTCACCAAAGACGCTTACATAACTAAGTTACAATATTGAAAGTTGAGTAAGCCAAATCTGAATTTAAGCGCTAATGGGTTGATGAAAAACGTGAAATAAGAAAACTGAATGATGTACTAGTCACAATAACAAAAGAAAAACAACGTGTTCGAACGCTGTGCGTAAGAAAAGTTTTTTGGATGCTTTTATTTAGGAGTTTTGTATTTTAATAATAGAGCCACAGATTAAAAAGTACTGAATTTTTTATAAAATAAAACATTTATTCCGTTTACAAAACACTTTATAAATAATTTTATATCATCTATGCTTAATACGAAAATATTTAATAAGCATTTGGAAATCAATACGATATTATGGAAATATATTAAAAATATTAAATTATTTAAGTTATTACTATAGATTTTTTGTAATTTATGAATATTTTGTTTTAGGAAATGCTTTATAACTTAGAAAATAAAACAATAAAATGGAAATTCATACAATCGCTAGAACCACCAAAAGTAGTTCATGCGAGATGTACATCTTTAATTACCGACAGCAATATGTTTGCTCAAGTTACTGTTCGTCTCCATACTCAGCAGGTTTTGTATATTGCTTTAATAAACTTATATAACTTTTTCAATTTTAATTTAAAAAATGTCTCTATTTTAGATTTTGGCTCTTTATGATCGATTTGGACGTTTAATCAATGGTTCTGAAATATTAGCGAAAGATGTTCTAGAATATTTAGTATTTGAAAAACATTTAAGTAACGAGTATGGCCAATGGCGTCTTCATTCTAAAATTGTACCTTCTTGGATACCTATACGGCAGTGTATTACAAAAAGTTTTATCCTAAATTAAATAACATTATAATTATTTCATTTTTATTTTCAAATATATGCTGTTGTATCTCTATTATTTCAAAGATTGTTCCAACATATGCTGCACATTAATTTTGAAATACATACTATAATCGGGATTTAGCCGCTGCTCATAATGAGATTTCTTTATCTCATTTACTAATTACTACTCACCCGCGAGTCGAGCATAAGATAATTAGGTTAGGGTTAGGTATGTCTCCGAAATACCGCCCGTTGGATGATATGCTTCTCTTCAATTTCCTGTTGATAATAACGCTAAGCGAATTCACAATGGGAGAAATTTTTCCGAATATAATATTTCGATTCGCAGTCACTATGGTACTAATTAAACTAATTCTAATCGCAACACACTAGATAATTCACTTTTCACCAATATTAAAACTTGTGGGTTTTTACCTAAAGGCGCCAATTATGTAACTGGAATTTAACAGCTGCACAAAATGAGATTTCTTTACCTCATATACTAATTACTACTCACCCGCGCGGTAGATAAACTGCGTACAATACGCTATGAGTCGAGTACGGGATAAATACGTCAGGGCTAGATGGTGTTCCGCAACACCACCTGCCGGATGCTCTGATTCTCTCCAATTACCTGTTGATACTAACGCTAAGCGAATTCGCAATAGGAGGAAGGTTAAACTGGATTGATTTAAAGTTAGACAACTATTCATATAAAAGAGATTACGTATATTCAAAGAGACTCAGAACCGAAAAATCACCCGTTACAATACAAAATTTATCATGTTTTTTCTTAATTATAACTACCTACAATACATCGCTGATTAGCGTCCGCCCAGTTCAGGGAAATAATTTTAGTTTACCGCAATTATAATTAAATTTATTAGTATAAAAACATATTTACAAAGCATTCTCTTTTGAAATTTATATTAAAAAGAATATTCATCAGAAAAAATATTCAAAAAGGTTGCTATCGTTTTCTTCAGAATAGTAACACTTATAAAATTGTGCAGTTATTAAAAAATTATTTTTTTTCGGAATTATTGTTTTTAAAAATAATTTCATCTTGAATGCAATACTTTCTGATTTGGTGGTTTATATTTATATGATTCTTTACCAGAGAAATATTCGAAAAATAAGCTTCTCTTTTCTCAAAACAATAACTCTACGTATAATAACGTAAAATTGTTATAATGTTTCAAAAATTTCCGTCTTCAGAATGATTTTGTACGAAAATAATTTTATCTTTAATGTTTTTAAATTACTATAGGCTACAACGGCCGCGGATTTGAGAAGATAGTCAGCGAATGGTAGATCCCTGTGTTACTGGCTTGCAGTAGTTGATAGGATCTGTAGCAGAGTCGAGGCGAGTGCGACGTTGGATCATTGTTAAGGAGCGTGTCTCGGGATCCTGAGGTCGTGGCACGGTGGTCTAAATTGCCAAAAAGATGGTCAAAATACAATTTTAAAAATAATTCTCAAATAATTTTTTACTTGACTGTAAGACCGATAGAAAAATCTTTGTCAGTTTATAGTAGATTACAGTGGAGATAAGTAATATTTCTTAATTTTTTGCTTATATGATAGTTTTATTATTTATGTAAAAGTACATTAAAAACCGCCATTATCTGTAGATTTAAGTTACTTGTGTAGCATTATGTAGATTCTAAATAAGTAAAATTAGACATTTTTTTCTAATTTTGAATTTTGAACACTTTTTTATAAAATTGTATGTATAAGTTTAAATATCCTTTTCCGTACTGTGCAGTAAATTTTTTTCCATCAAAATATATCCTATGAGCATTAATTTTTTACTTTATCGATGTATTAAATACACTGTTAAAAATATATGCATGAAATTTACTGTAAAGTACTGGAAGCAAAATTTTATCGACGTACATGAAATAAAAATCATGTAGATACATTATTTTTCATTGATTCTGCTTTGAAAGTAATGTACAAATGCATGAAATTTTATACGATTTTTCACTGACCAAATTTAATGCACTTGCTTGAAACTTCATGCACAGTACCTGAAATTTCATGTGAAAATATAATAAATATTAGGTTAATTAATAATAATATTAGATTAAAAAGCAATGTATATTTACATTAAATTTAAGGTATCTTTAGGTTCATCGTATTAATGCAGTAACTCAAATATAATGCATAATTACAT
>UELU01099703.1:0-15577 GCA_900490025.1 Megastigmus dorsalis
GTACACCCTAGATGACATAAAATCCATACTGATTCGATGTAAAATCCATACGGAATCCATGTGGAATCTACACTTATATTTAACCTATACTTAATAGAATCGCATTTTGTATTATATTATATATTTCATAACGCTTCCCCGACTGGGATGCGAACCGGCGTCCTCGGGGTACCACGCATGTACCTTAACCACTCCGCTAATATCGCACGCATTTATAATTTTGATTTTGTCCCTAAAGTATATATTTAAGTTAAGCTTTATAAAGTATGATTATTCTCAAAATTAATTTTCGATTATTGTATAATAATTTAAATATTAAAATATTCGAGATTTTTCATTTATGAAAAAGAAACATTCTAAGATTTATTATAGATATTGATATAAAGTAGAAATTTTTATCTTATTATCTATTATAGATTTAACTATACGGAATATATATTGATCATAAAAAATAATTTTTTATAATATTAGAAATAAAATTATAAATATATTCTTTATTTAATACTACGGCAAACAAGCTAAATCTCGGTATTAAATTATTGCAGAAAAAAAATATTAGATTTACTTTTTTTCTTTAGTTTATTTCAATTAATTGTTTAAACCACAATTATTTTAACAATTCGTAACAAAATTAATTTTGAGAATTAATTTTGAGAATAATCATACTTTATAAAACTTAACTTAAATACTTTATGGACAAAATCAAAATTATAAATGCGTGCGATATTAGCGGAGTGGTCAAGGTACAGTCTGTGGACATTACATCTGTCCGAACAAATTTGAAAATTTCGGAAATGTGGCAACAAGCGAAAGTGCCAGTTTCGTAGGACGCATCGATATCTTATGTACTTCGAATTGCTTATGGTTGAAACACCAGCCCAACACGGCATTCAACCATAAACAATGCAAAATGCGTAAGACAGCGATGCGCCCTATAAAAGTGGGACCCCCGCTCGATGCCATATTTCCAAAATTTTTAAATTTGTTCGGACAGATGTAATGTCCACAGACTGTACATGCGTGGTACCCCGAGAACGCCGATTCGAATCCCAGTCGGGGAAAATTTTTTTAAGCGTTTAATTTAATTGTGATTAATTTGTGAAGCGTTATGCGATATATAATAGAAAATGCGATTCTATTAAGTATCGGTTAAATATAAATGTAGATTCCACATGGATTCCGTATAGATTTAACATCGAATCAGTATGGATTTTATGTCATCTAGGGTGTACTTTTAAACATTACTATATTTTACATGGATTTGTAGGCAGAATTCGTGTTGATTCCACATGGAATTCATGAAAATTTCGCATGGAATCCGTGTAGATTCCACATGGAATCCATGCTGTAATTTTAGACAGATTACCATGTCAGTATGAATTCAGTATGGATTCAGTATGCATTCGGTATGGATTCAGTATGGATTCAGTATGGATTCCGTGTGGAAATCAGTAGGAAATCCATATGAAATCTATACGGATATTTTCAACCGGGAATTGAAAAGTGTTAGTCTTCGTAAGAACCGTCGATACATTCTGGTCCTTTTTAACTTTATTTTACTTTGCATTATATCCACATTCCCTTCCCACATTTCGCACTCAACACCTATTTTATCACCCCTTTCTCCAATCCTCCAAGTGTTTCTTACCTCTACTACAATATTCAACTTTTCGTAACCAATTCTGTACATACCTCTTATCATTCCTCATCCCTTCCACTCCCGTAATTATTACGTTTTTTCTTCTTCTCTCCTTGTTCATCTCCTCCAGGTTTTTTCTTAAGTTCGCTTCTTGCTCCTTCCTTCTTTCTTGTACCTCCTTCCACGCCTTCTTCTCCTCCACTCTTCTTTCTTTCCACTCATCTTCCATCCCATCCGACGCCCTTATATTAGGAGGCCCTGCCATCCTCTCTCTTGCCACTTCCACTATTTTCTTTTCTAACCTCTTTTCTATTGCTTTTTCCATCCTTTCGATTTCATCTTTCATTTTTCTGTAATTTTCCTTCATATTCTCGTCTATTTCCCTCACCTTCTTCTCTATTGTTTCCCATTTTTCATTCCAGCCCCTGAGCACTTCACTCATTTTTTCTTCAATCGCATCCATTCTCGTCTCCCATCTCTTTTCCAACTCGTCTAGTCTCTCCATCACTCTATCCCATAACTTCTCCATCTCTTCCTCTCCTGTTCTACTTTTTCCTCCTTTTTTACCTCTTGCTCTTTTCCTTTTTTTTCTTTTTCTCTCCTGTCCTTTTTTTTCCGTTCTATCTCCTGCCAAGATCTGGTCCACGCTCCGTATTCTCCCGGTGTCGAGTGATCCTCCTCTAATTCTCTTGTAGCAAATATCCACGCTTCATTTTCTATTCCATCCTCACCTACTGTTTACCTTTTTTAAATTTATTTACCTGTCTCTCAAATTTTTTATCCGTAAATTCTTCTTCCTCTTCATCAGTCCAGACATTTTCCTTCTCATCGATCTTCATTACTATTGTTCTACTCCTTCCAAACTTTCCATAAAATACTTTTTCCTTTGTTGCAATAATATTACTTCTTCTAAACCTTCTTACTTTTTTCTTCTTTTATTAATATATCTCCACACTTCAGCTTCCGTTTTGACATTCTTTATATTCTCTTCTCCTTACTTTTCATGTTCTTTCTTTTTCTTCTTACACCATTCCTTGTATCTTTTTTTCTCCTCTAAATACTATTATGTCGTTATTTGTTCATTTCTTAATTCTCTTAACTTACGTCTAACCAGTCTTTATCTCTCCTTCCATTCCTTATTGTACCATACTCTTTGACCTAACTTTCATTTTTTCCACTTCCTTACCTCTATTTTCTTTGATTCATGTATTTTATTTTTTATCTCCTTCCATATTTCATTCTTTTCCATTATAACACTTTTCCACTCTTCTAATTTCTTATGATAATGTTCTACTCCTTCTTCTGTCTAAACGCTTATTTTTATTTCTTCTTTATCTTTGTTTACTTCTCTCTTTTTACTTTCTCCTTCTACCACCGCTACTAATGGTAATTGATCTTATTCACATCTTTCCTCTACTGTTAACATTTTTAACTTTTCCATATGCTTCTTTATTTATAATCACATAGTCTATAACTGAATTTCTTCTTTCCCTACGTACGTCCATTCGCCTGGCTCTGACATGTCATCGCACCCATTTACAATCATCCAGCCTCTTTCACTTAATTCTTTTACTAACAATCGTCCATCCTTATTCACAACCTTATCCTTTGATTTCCTCGTGTATTAAAATCTCCTATCATCAAATTATTTTCATTTCTCTCCATTATCGTTTCTTTCAAGAATTTGGTAGTTTCCTCCACGCTCTTGCTGTACACTGTTATGATTCTCCAAACCTGATTATTTATTTCTACATTTCATTCCACTACAGTCTTACTACATTTTGCTTCATCCTTCTCCTTAAACTCTTTCCTTACTCCTGAAATTATACCTCCCATTGCTTTACCTTTTTTCTTTTCTCTTACAGCTGGTTCGCATTACCAAATATATTCCATAGGTAGATACTTTTTTAGTGTGTTGTTTCATTCTTTCTTATCCACCCAAGTCTCTGTGAGTCCTATGATGTCACATTTCTTTAAAAACTCCCACACCTCACTACATTTATTTTTCACTCCTGCTATATTCCAATAATACACTTTATTCCACTCTGTCCATCTTTCTCTAAACCGACTCTTGCCGAAAATTTGAACCTTAACTTTCTCTCCTTTCTAAATGTTCCTCAAACCTATCCATCTGTTCATACCATTTCAACCATTTGTTATTCACATACATTTTCATGTATCCAACTCTAACGCTACATCCCTCTTGCCTTTCGGTCTTCCCACCGCCGGCATGTCTAACCTTTACTCTTTAGACTTCTTATTTTCCTTTCTTTCTCCTCTTATTACTTTCACTTTCTTTAAACTTTATTGCCTATTACCTTCTTTAGTTTTAATACTTTCCCACTGCTTATTGTTTCTCTTACACTTTTTTCTTTCTTAACTCCTATTTTTGTCAGCACTCACTACAGACACGTATTGTCCGTACGCGCCGCCATCGGCCATGCCCAAGTTTCTGTTATTATGCTCGCTTTGTTTGCATTTTTGCCTGCTAAGATAATCCGCTACAGTATTTTTCTTTCCTGGCAAGTATTCTGTTTCGATATTATAGTCTTGAATTGACAAATTCCATCGACGTAATCTAGCGTTATTAAATTTACAATTTTTTAGGAAAGTCAGAGCTTGGTGGTCGGTGCCCACAATTATTTTCTCTGCCCCCCTCAAATACGTGACTAATCTTGATATTGCCCATACGATGGCTAACATTTCTTTTTCTGTCGTAAAATAAGCGCTTTCGCTGCCCTTTAAAGATCGGCTTACAAATGTTATTATTTCTTCTTCCCCGCTGTAACGTCCGGACGGGCGCACACAAAGATTTAATTTAATCAATCTCCTTTTTGACCTGGACTCTCGTCCAATAGTCGGGGCTGGAGAACGTTGCTTTTAGACTGATGTTTCCTATCTTTCTTTAACGATCGCGAGGAAGTCTTCTAAGCTCTAGCTATTTTTATCGTTTACTATAACTAAAGCTGATTCACCAAACAGACCAGGTTTCCCCGTTCAAGATTGGTGAACTCCAAATTCCTACACGCCAAGCAGACCAGGTTTCCCCGTTCAAGAATGGCGACTATTCTAAACTTGCTATCCAAGAGGGCCAGCTATTCGGTTCCTCGTTGGTAGCTAAATTCAACTCTAATGACCTCCAAAAATGATTTTACCTTTCTGCGCGTGCATGCATCTAATTCGCGGATACTCTATATGTATTTATATATTCACGTAAAATACTTATACTAGACTAACCTTTGTTATCTCCTCTTCCTGCTGCCGTTGAATACGCTGCTCGTGCTGCTGTTTATAGGTGGGCTTGCACAAAATAAAACACCGATACAATTTTTATATTCCAAACACTTTACTTTATTTCTAAACTCTTTCGTTCCTCTTATAATTCTGTTTCTTATTTATCTCGTCGCTTCTCACACTTATTTTCTTATAATTTTGTTTTCTATTTATTTTGCCGTTTCTCACACGTGGTTCTTATAATTCTGTTTCTTATGTATCTTGTCGCTCCTCACACTTATTTTCTTATAATTTTGTTTTCTATTTATTTCGTCGTTTTTCACACTTGAATATTTTACAACGTTATTTCTTACAACTCCATTCCGGAAAAACTCCGCCCTTGACCACCTTTCTGCATATCTGGTTGTTTTGTCTTCGACGCATCTTCCCCCTCTTTATATCTCTTTACACCAGAGAAAACATTATTATCTAACTGTAGGTAATAGTGCTTCTTTGCCAGATGTTCTAAGTTTTCCCGAATGTCTAGACCTTTAATTACTTTATTGCGGTCGCGCCTGTGCAGTATTCACTATCTGAGTAAGCTCGAGGGACGCGAGTTGCCATAATCTCTTGGAAAACCCAGAGCAAGGGACGCGAGTTATCCTAATCTCTTGGGAAACCCAATCTTACCATAATGTTTGAGTTTTCCAGTATTGACCGCCCAAACATGCGCAAGTTCTTATTCTAATAGAGAAAGCGGCGGACTGTTTTCGTTTGAAAACATTCCCTCGCTTTAGTTTTTATGACGGCTATATCTATCCTACTTGAACGGTCCGCAGGTCGTCACACCGCTCTTGCTTACTTGTGACAATATTGCCGCTATTGCAAAGTTACTCGCATCTGTGGTCAGTATGAATGATTTCTTCGGGTCTGCGAATTGCAGAATAATATTTTCATTAAATAATTTCTTTATGTTTTCAAAAGCTAATTGCCGTTCAATTTCCCATTTAAATTTTATTCTTTTTTTCAACAATTTTGTTAATGGAATTGTTCTGAATAATTTTTTTACAAATTTCGTATAAAAATTTACGAACCCCAAAAAAACTTGTAATTCTTTTATATTCCTTGGAATTTAAAAACCTTTTATTGATTTAATTTTGTCTGGTTCAGGTTTTAACCCGTTTGCGGACACTATATGTCCTAAAAAGTGAACTTCGTTTTGAACAAAATTTGATTTTTTAAAGTTCAATCGTAAATTATGTTTCAAAAATCTTTCAAACAGTTTTTTTAAATGTCCTAAATGTTGCTCAAATCTTTCCGACAGAATAAACAAGTCGTCTATAAACACTCTCAGAAAATCATCTAAGTCGTAAATGGCTTCGTTCAGACCTCGAATGAGTGCTGCGCTACTGGTTTTTACACCAAGTACTGCTACATTAAATTCGTCAACTCTATTATCACACATAAAAGCAGTAAATTTTTTACTTTTTTCGGCTATTGGAATTTGCCAATAGCTACTTGTTAAATCGAACGTGCTCATAAACTTATTATCTTTGCATCTTGCGAATATTTCTTCCACGCCAGGAGGCATGTCATAATTGTTTACTAATTTCTCATTTGATTTTCGAACGTCTAAACATAAACGAACTGATCCATCTTTCTTTTTCACGATAACTATAGGGCTTATGTACTGGCTATTTAATCGAAGTATTACACTCATTTTTAACATTTTGTCTATCTCAATTTTAACTTTATCACGATAAGCTAGTGGTACCGGGTAAGGTTTAGAAAAAAACGGATCTACATCCTTAAGATTTAGCGTATGCTTATAATTCAATAATGCTCCAGGTTTCTTTTCAAATATGATTTTATACTGCATGATAAGATTTATTAATTTTACTTTATGACTTTCTTTTATATTTTGGTACCAATCTATTTTCTCGTGTATATCGTGCTCCGAAATAGCATACAAGTAATCGTATTCCAAATTCATGATTTCGATTTCTTTTTCTGGATTATAATCATTTTGAAAATCTTCTTCAAAGTTTTCTTTTAATTCTACGTATATAGCGCTATACTCTTCCGAGTTTAAAGTTACGTCTATGTACGGTATATTTTCATAATTTTCATTTATAGATAATTTTATTTCGTTAAATCTTGTATCTATCAGCATTTGTAAAGATTTCAAAGTATCGTATCCAATGATACAATCTCTAATAAATTTTGGAACTATTATATAAATTATAGCAGTTTCTGAATTTCCGATATTTGTATTTAACAACGTTTGTATTTTTAAAGACGTTGATTTCGCTCCCGTTGCACCTTTAATAACTTTACCGCTTATAGGTAATTTCGGTTGATCCTTCAATCCCTTTATGTTATTAAAGTAAAATTCTTCCGATAAATATGTTATTTCACTTCCTGTATCGATTAAAGATTTACTTTTATTCCTTTTATTTTCATTTCCATTTTAGGGCATAGTATAATTTTTGAATTTACACCTTTTGGCTCGATATCACATCAGAATTCGCCTCGCGGATCCTCAAAATTGATGCTATTTTTAAACTATTATTATTCTGGATTTTTTCAATTCGTTTATCACCATTTACGACTGCCTTCAGTTTTCCGACTCTTTAATTATAGTTAATAATAATTTATCTCGTTCAGCTTCGTCGTCTAAGTTTATCGAGTCGACGTTATGCTCACGTCGTTTATGACTCTTAACGCTTTTATCAAAATTCCAGAATTTTTGACTCCGATTAAACCGAGTTTTTGGAGCTTCATTTTTATTTGTACACTGTTTTATTTGTATTTGTACACTGTTATTTTTAATTCGCTGCGTGATCAAATTTATTCTTATATCGCGATCAAAATGCTGTATTATTTTTCTTACGATTTCAGATTCTTCGTATTCCGCGTCAATTTCTTTTACGAGTCCAAAAATATAGGTTGCATAATTTACTCGGTTCATCCACCAAGATGGTATTTCTTAAATTCCTATTTTCGTTTATTGTTACGCTGATACTCGCGTTCTAATACCGCTCTTTAAATCGGTTTTCAAATTCGTTAAAATCAATGACATTATCCTGTTGGAGAAACCACCATTCTTGAGCTGACCCTTCTAACGCTTGCGAAATAACGCATGTTAACTCGTCCTCATCAAGTTTCATTAGATTTAAATATTTTTGCAACTCTGTTAAACATTTAATAGGACGCTCATTCTCGTAACCTTTAAATTTAGGCAGCGCGAATTTTATCTTTCGCGAAGAATCCTTTTGTGTTATTGTTTGATTGTTTTTCTTTTCACATAATTCGCGAATATTATCGATATCGTTTTTATTTATATCAATAACTCAAACAAATTTAAAGCTGATAAATCTTTTGAAACTACTACGTTTTTTAGAATATCATTTACTGTACGAATTAATCCCGCATTTACAGTGTTTAATTCTTCATTTTCTTTATTTAACTCGGTTACTTTGTCGTTTAATGAGTTGATTTTGTTTATGTATTCTTCTAATTTGCTACTTAAACAATCAATTCTATCCGACAAATCGCGATTTATGACTTCAACGAAACAACGATGTGACAAAATTTTGAACAATCGACTGCATGATATAAAAGATTAGGATGCAGATACTTATTTACTGATCTTTGTCTTCTGATTCTTATAATTAATGCATAAAATGAAAAGGAAAACGGATCGCTAAAACTCCCAAACACAGGAAGCTGCAGCCTCCATCTAGATCGTCCCACCGAAAGATACGATCGCGATTGCGATCAAAATGTGATTTTGCCAGACTTTTTTACCAGACTTTGCTAGAATTTTTCTCCAATGATTTTCCAATGGTATCATTTGTACGCAGGCTTCATCCCGAAGACTTTCTAATAAAATGGAGCATTCTTCAAAAGATTTTGAACATCACGCTTGTTCCCGGTAATATTGTCCATATCTTATGGGCTTATCCATGTTAGGTAGATTAATCCGGAACAAAAAGTGTGTGAAATATGCATGAAATTTTGACAACATAAATTTCTGTGAATTATGAATAGAATTTTTTGAAACTAAAATCACATAATGTTTACATTATTACCGAGATGCTGACAGAGTTTGTTAAAAAAAATTAATCTCGATCTTTATATATTTTGTTTAATGCGAAGCCGGTAAAAGATCCCGGTTGAAAATGTACATACGGTATGCATAAGGATATTCAAATTGCCATATGGAATTTGGAATATGTTCGAATTTACCTACAGGATCCTAGAGGTAGAAGAGACAATGAGTCAGAAACGGCATAACATTTTGTAGCCATTTCCCGCTGTCCGCTGCCCATTGCCGCCTGCGCTGAGACCGAAGTGGCGCTTAATTTTTTTTTAAATGTATTTTGGCTCTGAGTGAGCCAGAAGTACGCGCGGGAGGAGTAGATCGCCGAGGTACAGCGCCGGACTACTCTAGCCGCCAAATTCAAAATGTTAAGATGAATACGAGAGCTCCGAATAGTATTACAGCATTATGTAAGTTTCAATACTTTGTACATATTTATTACAATATTATGAGAATTTTAATAACTTTTAAGTGTTATCTTTTCTTTAATATTAGCGTATACGTTTAATTTTATGCATCGAGTAAATGTTTATTTTGATAAGCTTTGAAATAAAGTAGAGACAAATAATTTAATTAAAATTTTTTTTATTCATACTTAATATTTTGCATTCAATTGTATGCTATGGATTCGTCTTTGACTCTTCGCTCAAGCATCCAACATTTCATGGCATCGAGGTGCACAGACGCACAACTCAGGTCCAGACCTGCATGGTGATTCGTGCATGCTCTAGAATCCTTAGGCAGCTTATATAATGAAGGACAGCCCAAGTCCTCGATGTTGTACAGTCTGTGGACATTATATATGTCCGAACAAATTTGAAAAAAATCAAAACATTTGAAGATGTAATCTTAAAAAATATATCTATAGTTATTATATATATAGATATACTTCTTGGTTCATTTAAATTTTGTTCGGACAGATGTAATGTCCACAGACTGTACACCGGACTAAATACACAAACCGTTTCCTTAATATTTTGTTACAATTAAAAATTTATAGAGATAAATTACCTGTTTGGTAAAATCCTTTTCAGCCATTTTGATTTTTCGAGTCCCTTTATGTATACTGCTCGTACATTTAAAACGATAGTCTGCGCGGTTCGGCTAACCTCTTCGTACGGAATATTGCCCGAATTCCAACATAGCCCGTGAAAATTACTTTCAAGCCAAAGATTTTCGCATTAATTTTTAGGCAGCTGTTCATCCCATGAATATGGTGGTGCAAACAGGAAAACCGATGGTATTGCATCTTCTTCCAGCGCCACGATAGCAATCTCCTTAAATACAAACGTATTGGAGGCTTCTTTAAATCCTTGCATATCGATGATATTCCATCTTGCTCGGATGAGAGCGAACTAACTTATGAGCTTTGCGAACATTGCGAGCTACTTTTATATGCTTTACAAACATACCGCGCACGCGCGATCCCACTTCTTTTTTGATCACTCGCGATCACCCCCCACCAATTAAGGGCCAATAAAAGGAACCGAGTTTTGCGAGATCGACACAGTTCAACTGAGTTTTTCTGGAGAGCAACACCTTCCTCGGATCATGGCAAATGCAGAATACTTCAAGTTCACATCGCGATTACTATGGAAATCGTATATTCATATGATGGCCGGTGATGCCGAAGACGAAGACGTTAAGGGGATCCCATATGGAAGAAAAACTCCTACTTTATCGATAGATTAAATCTAAGGACCATAGTATTTAATACTCATTTATTATAAAACATAGATATTTTTACGTAAAAAACGGAGAAGACAGAGATTTGTACGACTTCAATGAATATTTTGGGACAAAAATACTTAATATTATTCGTCAAGTGAAGCCTACATTTGCAAAATCGGACTCCAAAAGAGCAAACATTCTCTGAATATGTGACCTCTTCTCTGTGAAATAAGAAAATTAAGATATATACAGACAAAAAAACGGAGAAGACGGAGATTCCTCAAATTTTAGAGAATCTATTATGATAACCAAAATTACAATTGTAGATAAAATAAAGGCTACGTAATTACTAAAATTATATTCACATTTATCTATTACAGATGTCGAGGTCTCGCGCATAACTCGTGTAATATCAACTACCACGATTCGAGAACAGTGTCTGTGGTATTTCACAATCTAAGCGGTTACGATGCCCATCTCTTTATCAAACAGGTCTCAACTTGTTTTCCTGGATGCGTGTCTCTATTCGCGCAAACCAAGGAGAAATATATATCATTTACCAAATACGTTGAAGGAACTGATATAAATCTCGACATTGTACCGCGAGTATTTGAGCGAAATGACAGATTCGACTCTGAGAAAATCTCACTTTTAAAAAGGAAAGGAGTCTTCCCATACGACTACATTACATCGCTTGAAAAGCTGAAGGAAATCAAACTACCATCTAAAGAGGACTTTTATAGTAGTTTGTATGATTCAAGCATTACTATCGAAGACTATGAGCATGCCGAAAACGTTTGGAACTCTTTTAGAATTCAAAATCTTGGTGAATGCTCTGATTTATACCTCAAAACAGACGTTCTACTTTTAACCGGAGTTTTTGAAAACTTTCGAAGCAACTGTCTCGAGGTTTATGGATTGGACCCCGCTCATTATTACACAACACCGGGATTGACTTGGGATGCAATGCTCAAATATACTGCGGTAATGTACGCTTATGTATAATACTCTTATGTATAAATAAAATAAATATATATTTTACAGATTGAACTGCAGCTGTTAACCAATATTGACATGCTCATGTTTATAGAGCGCGGCATAAGCGGAGGCATTAGCCAGTGTTGCAATCACTACTCAAAAGTAAATAATCCATACATGCAAGAAGAGTATAATCCTAACGAGGAAACCAAGTATTTAATATATTACGATGTAAATAACTTATATGGCTGGGCTATGACTCAGTTTTCATCCTATGGTGACTTCCAATGGGTAGTAATTACGCAGGATTGGACCTTTTCAATGTTCCTGATGATTGTTCTACTGGTTATATTCTAGAATTGGATTTAGAACACCCAGACACGCTTCACGATGCACACAAAGATTTGCCGTTTTGCTCCGAGCATATGGCGCTACCAAAATCTAAACAAATAAAACTGATGACGACTCTTCGCGATAAAAAGCGTTACGTACTGCACTATCGAGCGCTCAAGCAGGCTCTGCAAAATGGATTAATACTTAAAAATATTCATAGACCTCTAAAATTTAAGCAAAGTGCATGGCTAAAACCATACATCGATTTGAATAGTGAGAAAAAAAAACACGCTAAAAACGAATTCGAGAAGATGTTGTTCAAGCTATTTAATAATGCGGTATATGGAAAAACAATGGAGAACGAGCGAAAAAGAGTCAATCTAAAACTCGTGAATAAATGGATAGGACGTTACGGAGCAGAAGCGCTTATCGCCAAACCAAGTTTTCATAGTTGCCCAATTTTTGAAAGATGAATGCAATGGAGAGCTTATGTTGGAGTTGGTCAGATTAAGGAGTAAGATGTACATTATCCGAGTCAGAAACCAGAAGCCAATAACGAAAGGTGTGAAAAGTTCAGTGGTTAAGGCGACTCTAACCTTTCAAGATTATATGAAGTGTTTAAATGAAAACGCTACTCTCACGCGAAAACAGAGAAATATTAGATCTCGACATCATCGGCTGTACACTGAAGTAGAAACAAAGATCGCTCTCAGTGCCCACGATGATAAACGCTTTTTAGAGATCAACTCAAATGGCACATTACCATGGGGTGATTCCAAAATAATGTTAGAGGAAACGGCGATGATCATTGCTGGAGAGGGGGTTCAGTCACCATGTGAAGAACTCAGAGTGAGGGCTGATAAACTACCAATCCCTGCATCCTGCGCAGTCGAGCCGCCGCACGAAGAGAATCTAGATAAGGTCGCGTCGGAGGAGCCAGATCTCATTCAGTCTTCAGGAGTCTTAACAGCCGCTGATACATTACTCTGCGCAGCCGCCGGATTTAGGAATCGTGGTGGGACGAAACGAATATAAGCAGGCGTACAAGAGAAGCATTATTCAGTTGACTGACGAGGTATCAACCAAGAAGTCAAAAAATATCTGACATAATCTTACTCTCTAACGAGGTTTCCTAACAAGAACATCGAATCATTATTATAGGTTAGTAATCTCATTTTGTTAACGTGTTCATTCATCTTCTGACTTGAATAAATTTCTATTACAGATGGACATTTCAGCCCTTAACCAAATAACTCGTGGTGGTTTCCTACACTGAGAAATTCTTGGGGTATCTGCTGTACTCGCTAAGTACGACTGTTGGACTTTTGATTTGGGGCAGCAGCTGCCCCGATTTTAGGAGCACTGATATCCCAAACATGGTTGCCTGCGCATTTAGCGTGAAAGTGGTGCCGCACTGAGGCAACTGTTTCACTTTTTAGGAGCTCATTTGTCCCAAATGAAAGTACGACTGTTCCAATGCTTTTGGGAGACCAGTCGTACTCCTTAGTACAGCAGATGCCCCAAGAATTTCTCAGTGTACCGACCAAAAAGATGTATGATCTTGGGAACGGGAAAACCTACAGGGTCTCGAAGCTCAAACAAGTCAATACAAGATTTGGACTGAAAATTGTTGCAGAACTGGACGAGGAAATTACTATCTTTTTGCCGAAAAAAATATCGTATACCTGCGACAAGAACCCGGATCTGCTTAACAACATGCAAAGTGCTGCGAATAAGTACGAACTTTTCCTGAAGTTCAACGGTGGTTATAGTGTTGAATTTTTAAATTCATAAAGATTGTAAAAAAAAGAAAGAATATAGACCATTTTTTATTTTAAATACTTGTGTGCTTATTTATTTATCAAATACCATTTTATCATATATAATATAGATAAATTTTTTCTTATTTAACGAATACAATTTTTCGCTTATACAATTTAAAAAAGAAATATGTTTTAAATATATCAGTTTAAGAAATAATTACAAATCAGTTTTATCAATCCAACTGTTATAAGATTTATCAAAACCTAGCCATTTTACAAATACTTGATTTCCTCTTCTCTTAAAAACTTTTTCTATAAGATATACATCTGAATATTTAGCCTTCAATAGTTCCTGCTCGTAGAAGCCACCGGAGATGAGTTGATTCCTGTAATCTTTAAGATGATACGTGATTGGACTTGTAGCTGCTACTCGTGCGATCATGAATATTTCAGCTGACCAGTTAGGTGTACATCCTTTTCCAAATATTCGTTTAGCGTTGCTCACACGTACTTTGTCGCCTACTTTGAACTTGGGTCTCTTTCCTGGTCTATGTTCTCCAATAAATTTTTGCAATACTTGGGCTTCGTTGACGGCAGACACATCTTTAGGTTTCCTGCCAATAGTACGATGTTTTCGATTATTGCAAGCTGCTATCAATTCCGGTAACATGTCTAGCCAATTGTAATTACCTCGCAAACTAAACTTTTTCCACATTACATTTTTAGCGTGCGATTAAAACGTTTGCATATCGATGCCATAAGATTGCTGTAAGTTGAGTAGAGATTTATCTTGTACTTTTGCATAAGATTCTGAAAGTCAGTATTGTTCTCTCGGGCATAAGGTTGCATTAACTAAATCAGCTTGCCAAGTCTCGTCCAAGCCACGTACGTCAAACTTTCGACGTAGATAATTGCGTCTGGCGGGTTTGTGGAGCTCTTTCACCAGCACTGCTCCTTGATCATTCATTCTTGCTTGCTTCTTTCGAATACTTATCGAACTGCATTGACGCTCTTCTTATACCTGGTGCTATCTCTATCTGTAGAATATCGATTTTCAAATCTAATTCATTTCTATATCCTTCTACTATTCTGTCTAAATTATCGAGTCTGCTGCTCAATTGAGAGATGAGCTTTGTCAAATTATGTACTTCAATTTGAACTATTCATTGCAGGTTTTCTAAATTAACAGCATCCTCGGGCTGTTGAGGAGCTGCAACATTGCATAATCGCTTATTTTCCATATCATAATGACCATCCTTGGTAAACTTATAGCCGATACCGGGAGGACCGCGAGTACCTTCGCTCTGACCAAGATTACGTCCGAATACGTCAACGCTCATTTTTCAAATGAATACATTACTCGCAAATCTTTAATATATATAGACTGCTTCGCAAAGCTCTTGGATTATCAAATGGATTTCATTCGTATGACTTTGATTTCCTGCTGATCTCTCAGCTATGAGCAATTGTAGTCGGTCTACAAGTTCGTTCGGATCATCCCAGTACACGTAATCCATGGTACTAACAGTTCTTTTAGCTATCTTATATCGAGGTAGAGATCCACCTTGTTTCAAAAATTCTCCTGTAGTTGGCTTCTTGGTAATCTTAAACATTGGACCAATAATCTTATTGAATTTATTGCTATTATGAGCTCGAACAGTCTCATCCTTGTTGAATCTTTTCTTCTGAGCACTCGATACTTCTAGAATTTTACGATAGTTTTCGAGATCGATGGAAGTCACTTCCCGTTGCTTTGGGTGTTTTGTAATGACTAGCTCCATCAATCCAGTGGTTTTTTGGATATTTTACACCGTTCACCACGACTTTGTCACCTTCGAAGTATACGTGTATTACCAATGATAAATGTCTCATTTT
>UELU01099706.1:0-29056 GCA_900490025.1 Megastigmus dorsalis
TAGATAGGATCGAACTCGCATTTTTGAGTTTTCAGCCGTTATGGCGCTGCGCTACCTGAGTTTTCGGCCGTTTTGGCGCAGCGTTCCCCTCCACAACGCATCTCTCCCCACCACGCTTGTTCGGATTTACTCGGAGCCGTTCGGAAATTCGACACTCGGCTATCCACCTACTTTGAGCATGGGAGCTATGCGAATTATGCGTGGCTGTGTCCCATGCAGTTATAGCGTCAGTGCCACGCGTTTTACGCTTAGCTTCACGCAACAAACGTACGAGTGAGGTACGTTATGCGCATGGGGGATAGCCATGCTATAAGCACGTCGCCTCATGTACTCGGCGCGTGAAAATTTCATGCTATAGTCGTGTGGCATGTGCTCATGCGTTATTCGCGTGTCTTTTCTCTCCGTGCACCCTCGTATGCCTTATCAAAGGCTTTTCTAGCACGACTGACGCGCACTAAATCACCAACGCTGTATTTAGGCTGACGTGAATGCTTGACACAGTAGCGTCTCCTCAAATTTTGACGGGCTATGGACGCATTATATAAGTTTACTTCAACAGGTACCATTTTTATCCCATTGTGCCATGAAATATTGTAGGCCTCAAGAGTATTATCTAGCACGCCAATGTAGCGCCTTTGTACGGAAATGTGTAAAATAACGTCACAAACGACGTTTCAGTGTTCTAATAAAGCGTTCGACTACGGTTACCTTGACATCTGGATCCCGAGCAGTGCGACAAATAATGTTTCTCTTTTTCAATAGCTGCTGTACTTCACGACCTATAAATTCTTTACCTTTGTTTATCTGTAAATATATAGTGTGTTGTGCTCTTGTGCTGCCATCGTTACTTTTTTTTCAATAGAATGCGTTCAAACGCCTCGGTGATCGATCGTTAAAGGTCTTCAAAGATTTAAAATCAGCTATGTCGGCCTACCACACCTCGTTAGGACTAAATACATTGTCGATACGTCGTGTGAATCGATGCCGCACCAGTCTGTGCAGATTGTGAGAATCCTGAGCGTCGAGCCACTGCGAAACCTGCCCGGACTATATTTTTTGCTTACGTCATGTGCAACCTTATACCCGCCAGTATATTCTGATAGGGCAGGCAGATTGGAATAAAGATGCTCAAGCGTCTTCTCTATCTGACTTTCTCTTACTCACTGACCTTTTACCGCACTCGTGCATAGGTTTTGATCAGCATGGCATCAGCCCATGTGGTTACACTAGCTAGGAGTAACTTTCGATTTTGACTTGCCCCTCCTACATTTGGGATCAATCGTCATAGAGTGGCACCCACTTTCGCTGCCTTATCGCTCACAATTTCAAGATGCTGCTTGAATGTTAGCCTTGCATAAATGGTGATACCTAAGTACTTGATGGTCGGTTAAGATACAATCTCATGTCCATCCACCGTCAGTGTTACCATCTCTAGCTTCTTCCTACTCGAAATCAGGATAGCTTCTGTCTTGTGGCTCGCTAATTCCAGTCCTGTTTCTGTTAACCAATCGTGTATTATACAAATTGCCTCATCTGCTATTGTTTTAACATCTTCTATGTGTTTCGCTACCACCGCTATCACTATGTCGTCTGCAAATCCTATTACAGTTGCCCCTTCGGGTAGTCGTAGTCCAAGTACTCCATCGTACATGATGTTCCAAGTCGGTGGACCAAGCACTGAGCCTTGGGGAACGCCTCCTGTGACTTCGGAAGTCTTGTTGCCATTCGCAGTGTCATATAGTAAGATTCTGTCCTTCAAATAGTTGGACACATTTCGCTTTCGGAGCGCCTCATGTATTTTACTCCATTTAGCTGAGTTAAATGCATTTTTAACATCCAGTGTAACAATAGCGCAGTACTTCTTTGTTCCTCCTTTCCATATGTCTCCTTTTATCGCTGCTCGCGCAGTGTCAATTACCAGACCTACTGCGACCAGGTTAGAACGCTCCTTACGAAAACCGTACTGGTGTTCCGCCAGTCCTCCTGCTCCTTCAATAACCTGGTCCATTCTAACACAGAGTATGCGTTCTAGGATCTTCCCCTGTGTGTCAAGCATGCAGAGTGCTCTGTACGAGGCTGGGTCATCAGGCGGCTTCTTACCTTTTGGCAGTAGCACCAAGCGCTGTGTCTTCCAAATAGTGGGGAATTTTCCTTCTTCGAGACATGAGTTGTACAAGTCTAGAAAAACCTCTGGGTGTGCGCAGATAGCATGTTTCAATACCATATTGGGAATGCCATCTGGGCCCGGCGCTTTCTTCTTTCCTACCCTTTTGCATGCAGCTAGCAGTTCCTCCTTTGTGATTTGAGGAGGGGCGTCCCCCGCTTCGATAACACACGGTTCCTCCAGCTGTCTGGGGAACAGAGTAGTCACAATCCGGTGTAATAGCTCCGGACACTTGGGAGGCGGTACATAGCTTCCCTTTATTTTGTTCATGACCACCTTGTACGGCCGACCCCCAACAAAATCACCCAAAGACGTTTTAAATGTAGCATAGTCTTGTCTTATATTAAAAATTGGACTCCGTCTATTAATTTCATTTTGAGAAAGTTTGGTATAAGTAATATTAATAAGACTGTTGACAAACTAAATAGCATTATTAAACCAGGCAAAGACATTTTACATCCATTAGACACCAGCAATATAGTTTATAAGACTAAGTGTAGCGACTGCGAATGTATTTGTATAGGCATGAGCAAGAGAAAATTGAAAAAGCGTAGAGACGAGCACAAGCGGGATGTGAAAAACTCAAACGCCACGGACTCGGTGGCTTTCAGTAGTACAGCAGCGGCAGCTATTTCATCTGCATGGCGAAGAGGGACGCCTTGCCTCCATCTTTATCTCGCTGACTTGGTGCGCAGGCCACGCGCTAAGTCCTTTGCTGCCTGCAACACCTTACTGTCGCGCCATTTTTCCTGACGTTTCACCTTTCTCGCGGAGAGGAGTCATAAGGAGGTTGGAGCCTCGCTTCTTGCGACCACGCCCAGCCTCGAGCCTCCGTTGAAGCTGCGTTATTGTACTTGAGGTAAATACCTGTGCATTATTCTGCAAGGTTTAAGTATATATCTCGTGACCGCGTGTAGAATCATGTAATTATATTTTGCTTGTGTGTTTCTCGCCGTTTTCGAGTTGAATTCAATTTTTCACACGCATATTGAGCAAATGGTCACGGCGGGTTGTTTCTCCTTCAACTTGAAAGAACAGCAATTTTTATATACAATTGCTTTCGGCCGAATATTAAATTCTTATTAAATCAACGGTAGCGGCTAGCTTCCGGTTGACTCAGTATCGCAAAATGACAACTCAGTAATTTAACTTTTACGGCCACTTTGAGGAGCATCACCGCATTTTCTACCTCATCATTGTCTCCAAGCAACATTTTTATTTTATAACGTTGCTGAGTGCGAGAAGTCGCCCTACTGGCATTTTATTTTTAATCTTTTTAATTTTTCAACTTTTCAGCAAAATCTGTTTTAAATATTAATACAACGGGCTCTTTTGTCTTGGGTTGTCGGAACTGCTGTGCTCGTCAATTTCCTACAATCTTTTACGGCACACACAACCTGCAATCAGCGGGCTGAGACACCCGTTGCATGATTTTTCAACGCCGGTAGAACCGATTCTAGACAATAATTTTAATATTATTTTAACGTTATTTTATTTAATATTTTTTTTCTGTAGTAATATAATTTTTACATTTTTGACTTATATTTATTTTATATATCATTTTTTAATAAAGAGGAGATTTATCGTTTCATATTTATTGGCATAGTCATTTTTCAATGAGAAAATCTCTTAGTATTAATTTGTGATGTGCGGGCATTTCAAAGTGTCCCGTCATTGATTCCCAGTAATCCTTTATGCGATCATCGAGTGCAGCACAAACACCACGAATATATTAACTTCGATTCTTAAAACCACTTTCGTTAGCTCTCTCTCTTTCATATTATATGTAGCATCGGAAAAAAATTTGTTCTCAAATAGTTTTTCTTTTTATTTATGCTTTTAGTCGGGGGGAAACTCTTAGTGTCACAACTGTCGATCACCTGTAGTCTTTACCAGCTGAACACGAAGGAGTTGACCAACGGTGCAAAAGCACTCAATTATTCTTATTTTATATTTATTGGACGGTAGTTTTCTGATGTTCTAATATATTTATGTATGTATATACTATTTCTAAATAATTTTAAGAGAGCCATTTCCTCATAGCGACTGCTCGGTAAATTTTGTCATTAATTACACATGGGTGATACAAATAGAGGGGCACCTCTACTTTGTCATCGGGTATAAGGATCGGTTCCGAGGAGCACCTCGTAACCGTGGCGGATAGTCGAGGAGCGCCTCCACTATAGGATCGGGAAAGGAGTTCGGGTCCGGAGGACTACGGCCTAGTAATCAGAGGGGCACCTCTAATTTTACTATTGCATGTAGCCCTGCCGAACTGCTACCAAGGAGCACCTTGGTCGAACTGAGGATTCGGGGTCAGCGCGACCCAATGCGTACGCTCGCGCCGACTTATTCGGTTCGAGCGCTCGCCAATCTTAATATTCACGCAAGGGCGGCCGAGTGAGAGCCGCGCGGTGGGGGCTCTCTCTCTCTCTCTCTCTCTGGGCGCTCGGTCGTCCGTTCGCGCATGTCATACATGTGAGCGCGCGTACGTTAGCCGCGCTCGCGCATGTCATGACTGTGAGCGTGCGGACGTGATATAATTCTCGCGACAACCCGCTGTCGTTGCAAACAACGTATGTGTTGTTTACAGCGTGTTTTGCACTAAATTTCATTTAATTATATATTTAGTTTATATTCTAGAAACATCCAAAATAAGTAGAAATAAGAAAAACAATTGTCTTAAACAATGTATAACCAAGTATAATCTTTTAATGGCGAATATTGTTACGAGTTTTTTTGTTAACGATAATCGATTATATGTACCTAATTCGAGATAAGAAATATATATTAATCAATGTTTAAATTTTAACTTTTCAATGTTTAACATGTTTAAAATCAATTTACTAACTGCAATTTAAGTTAATTATTGGTTTAATATAAATTTACATATTTCTTATTTTAGAGCAAAATCGAGCGTATGAAATATTATATTTTCTGTACCTTTGTTTTGCGATAATTATAATTATTTAATGTGTAAGTTTATAAATAAGAAAACTGCATGGAAAACGTGTGAGAGCAAGAGAGATGATAGATGCGCTCTCTCTCTTTCTCTCTCTCACTCCTATACACTTTCCTATGCATGCGTCAGTCCATCGAAGGTATGAAAGTGGACCGATTTGCCCTGTGCGATGGACTCGTCTACGACTCGAGTTTGCGGTCTGACGTGTATTCCACACTCCAATCAAAAATAAATTTTTCAAAATACAATTCTGAATATTTTCTTGCAAAACCAAACTTCTCAAAAACTAACAAAAAAGAACATTTTCATTTCAATTCAACATTTTAAATCTATTTAATTGAACTTATTATATTTACAAAAAAAAAAAGAAAAGGAATTTTCAATCAAACAATAAATAAAAAGAAAACAATTCAATTTCAATTCCATTTCATTTGACAAAAGCAAAAGTAAGGATAAAGTTCTATTTTACTTCTACTTTTTTTATTGCATGAAAACTTTGTAGTTTTGTATTAGAATTAACAATTGCACTTTTAGTTCCATCCGAAGGGATTGGCTTAAAAATTTTGAAGTTATATAAAAATACAATTGCACTTTTAGTTCCATCCGAAGGGATTGGCTTGAAAGGTTGCAAGTTATATAAAACTGCACTTTTAGTTCCATCCGAAAGAATCGGCTTGAAAAGCTGCACTATATATATTACCTACCTATAAACAAATCCGAACCGTTTAGCAACTGCGAACTAGCAGGATTATTTCTCTGGGATAGATTTTTAATATATGCTTTGTAGCCAAAGTTAACAATAAAATCCCTACTACGAATAATAGTGGTTCTGGTTTATTAGCGTAACTATTGGTTAGAGCCAGTATTAAATATAAAAGGGCCACACCTGAAAATCGGCACTTCAGCCGAAAACCTGAGATCGGGAATTATTCAATTAAAATATTTAACTTCAATCTTAAATAAAAATAAATCTAAATTTTAGTTAAAATATTCGGGAAAGTAAAGATCAGATATTATTCAATAAAACTTTAGTTTATTCAATAACGTTTAGTTTCAAATCTTAAATAAAAATTGAAAAATTCAATTCTACATAAATAATAACGGAAAATTAGAGATCGGGCTAAATAAATATTAACAAGTAAAACACATCATATTACGATTTAGTCAAGATTTTACGCGATTCAATTACACAAACGCTCCATCCCGAGCTAGAGTATTTATATATATTGGCTCAAAAAGAAGCAGCGTACATGCATTGCTTAACACAAAGTATGTATGCACAAATTTAAATAAAGTTGGTATTTGTCGTTCTCAGAAATCACACCCACAAATTTTCACTGAGGCAAGATCCAAAATAGATGCGTTAATTAAACAAAATAATAACCGAGATAATCGCGCTCCTCTTAAAAAAACTAGGGAACGTACTAATCTTTAGATCGTGAACTCAGCAACATTAAAAGCAGGAAACATTATTGCCTTTACCATGCGAAATTCGGTAAAAGAGCCTTCAAGCGTGTCAAACCTTGCGACTGGATAGACTTCTCTTATAAAAATTATTACTCGCGTAAGAAACACATTCATAAAAACGATGAAAAAAGCAGCCCAGAAGAATCGTTAAGCTAGAGGTTTGGCACATTGTGGAGATAAATGTCGCCGAAAATAAATCTATACGTCTCCACGTTAAAGATAGAATTACAGACGAGATCTTTTTGATCGATTCTAGGGCAGAAATATCTGTTATCCCTAAACCACGTGGCTTTTATAACAAAAAGACAAACATTAAACTATACGCCGCGAACGATCATTAATACGTATGGCACGCTGTGCAAAAAACTTAATTTAGGATATACAAGAACTGCTTTGGACCTTCGTGGTGGCAAACGTACCCTGACCTACATAAAAAACAACTAATTAATGCTAGCACCCGCGAAATTACACCGGGGATTAACAAGGCAGTCCATAATTTACAAATATCATTATTAAATCCTAAAAATAAGTATGCGCACATTCTAAATAAATTTCCCGCGGCAATAGGCATTGACAAACCCAAACCTCTAAAGAAAAGAGGCATTTATCATTACATTAAAACTTCTGGTCCACCTTGCGCCTAAAGAGCACGACGTTTACCCCCTGAAAAACTCAAGATAGCGAAACGCGAATTTGAAAAATGGTGTAAATCAGGCATCTGCAGATGCTCAAAAAGCCCTTGGGCAACTCCAATACACATGGTATTAAAAAAGAACGGGGAATGGAGAATCTACGGAGATTATCGAAAGTTAAACGAGGTTACGGTTCCGGATAGGTACCCTATATCCAATAGACACGACTTTACCGCTAATTTATATGGAAACATCATATTTTCCACGCTTGACTTGGAAAGTGCATTCCTTCAGATTCCAATTTTCCCCGAAGATGTGTCCAAAACGGCAGCTATTACAGATTTCGGTCTTTACAAATTTTTGGTCATATCATTTGGCTTTAGAAACGCGTCGCAAACTTTTCAGAGATATGTCAACATGGCGTTGGGGAATTTGGACTATGTTTTTGCTTATATTGATGATATACTCATAGCTTCTGCCTCTCCCGAAAAGCATGAAACACACTTAAAAACAGTGCTCGAGAGATTGCAAAATTTTCATTTACAACTCTATCTAAATAAATGCATCTTTGGCACGAACGAGTTAGTCTTTTTGGGCTACACCATCAATAAAAACGGTCTTAAACCAGACTCCAAACTAGTGGAAGTCATCAAAAACTTACCCAAGCTTCATACTGTAGATAAATTGCGAATATTCTTGGGATTAGCCAATTTTTATAGACAATCAACATCTCGGGCAGCCGAAATTCACAGACACTTACACGCACTAATTAAGGGAAACAAGAAAAGGGACAAAACACCCATTATATGGAATTCTGACGCGGAAAATGCCTTCCAAAAGATTAAAAACGACATTATTAACACAGTCAATTTAGATTACCCGTGTGAATACGCGGAGTTGTGCGTTACGTTCGATGCTTCGGATTTCGCAATGGGGGCCTCCTTGGAGCAATTTGTCAGTGGAAAATGGCAGCCACTGGCATTCTTTTACAAAAAATTCACACCTCCACAAATTCATTACTCTTACGGCTATATACAAAGCACTAAAAAAATTCAATTATTTCTTGGAAGGTCGCTCCTTCGAAACTTACACAGATCATAAAGTTTTAATTTATGCATCCTCGCAATATCCGGATAACTGTCCGTCCATCCACGCTCGCAGGCTGTCATCGCACAGATTTATATTGAAATCTGCTATATGCGGGGTGAAGTAACCAAGTCACTGATTTTTTATTCTGCATCGATCCCTCTATCGTGACAAGTACTTTCAATTAGCAGGATGAGGCATCGAACGGTGAACCCTTTGTCAGGAAAACCCTTGCAGCCATAAGCACATTTCATTTACCAACCTTTTTTACGCTTGAAGAAATTTCTCGCGAGCAACAGAACGATGAAGAATTAAAAACAATTTTGAAGCACCCAAGCCATCCCTTAGTATTAACCAAACTACGTTGAGGACCCGAACGCGTGTCTGTGTATTGTAATTTTTGCGCGAGGACTTTTAGACTTTTTATTCCCCAGACATTAAGACGAGAAATTTTCAATCTATTTCATATTAACAATGCACACCCGTCCGCTAGGGTAACGTATAGGCTTATCGGGCAACACTACGTATGACCTAAAATGAGCAAAGATATTAAGAAATGGTGCAAAACTTGCATGGATTATCACCGCTCAAAAATTTCAAGTGAAAATAGACTCTTACCTTCACACTTCGTAGTGCCTGATACAAGATTCGCACACGTTAATATTGATATCGTTAGCCCTTTACCCCCAAGTGAAGTCTACAAATATCTATTAACTATGATAGACAGATTTTCGCGTAGGCCAGACGCAGTCCCTCTTGTCGACATTTCAGCACCAACCGTTGCACATGCATTCTTTGACACCTGGGTATCACGCTTTGGCGCACCAATTACTCTCGCAACAGACCAAGGACGGCAATTCGAGTCGCAATTATTTAACTCACTATTAGAATTGATCGGTAATCAGCGCACATGCACGACGCCTACCATCCAGAATCAAACGGTATGACAGAACTATGGCACAGACAGCTAAAAACAGCGATAATGTGCCTGACACAAAATCCTGACTGGACTAAAATCCTGAAGTCAGGGCCATCAAACCCCCATTATCTCAGCTTAACGTTTGGAACCAGCCCACTATTTGGCAGACGAATTCAATGATCTTGCACAAAACGCAAGCACTAACCTCAACACTAATGCGGAGAGAAGGGTTCTGCAACGTTTCCTCTCGCCCGAGATGGACTTGTCCTCTAAAAACATCGAGCGCAAACTCGTTAACGACGCAGAAAGCATCTCAATTCATTCTCGAAATAACAATCTAATTTCATAGGCTTTGACTTCCCCCGCTTGAGATACCAGTGATTCCGAAAAATCCGAAAATGCGAACGGACCTTGCAGCTCTCTTGCACAAACACGGGAGCGTGAGAGCAGCTTCGCATGCGGACCGTCGCTGGTAGATGAAGACTGCGGCATTGGTACATTCCTCGCTCAATGTACCACTTCTGACGCTGCTCTGGTGGCCAGCGCACAGCCACAGAGCAAAACTGACGAAATAGAAATTATGAACGAAGTGCAATTTACGGAAAGTAGGGCCGGTGCAGACTCTCGCGATTGCAACCGCAATGATATTGACCAACCAATAACTAAAATAAAGAAAAATAAATTTGTTCCAAATATATTAAAAAGAAAAAAACCAGAATCAATCGATAAAAATAAAATTAAAAAACGAACTTAAGTCAGATTTAACGACATGGTCAAGACTAGATATGGATATAAATCCTCGCACTCGGCCCCTAAATTCCATTGTAAGCGTAATGACAAGTATTTTGAGAGCAAGCTGGAGGAGATAATCAGCTCCTTGAAAAAAGCAATACATTTATACTAATGCAAGAAAATTCTTGCTTATCCATTTTCCAGAGCTCCCTCTGGCCCAGCTTGCTCGAGGCCATGTCTTCTTTACACAGCTGGACCAGAGCCGAGGAAGCCTCCGAGGCTATCAACGCCATATTAGAGCAGCTCCAAACCGCTATCATGGCGACGCCCGGAGACTCGAACGAGCGACACCACCTGCGCACGGACGAGATTCACCTCCTCACATTTAAGGTGGAATTTCTACCCGTCTTAACCGAGCGTCTGAACGCGTACTCGCGTCCAGCTCAACCTACGGCGATACCACGCGCTACCACGCAGAGACATGCGGGGCTTATGTTACGCCCAGGAGCCTCACCAACTTTTATGAGATCTTCGAGATCAAGATCAACGTATAATTTTTCTCTTTTCATTTTCCTCAAATTTTCTTTTGTAAACTTTATAGTACAAATTCAAAATTAACTTAACTTTCTGCAATATAAAAAATTAATTCAACAATTCGTAATCCAATCCTCAACAATAGCTTCGTTTCTTCCACCTAAACCTGCGTTTTACTTATTATAATTGCCAGACTTCATTTTCTCTTTTACTTGTTTTTTCCTTTATATTATCACATCAATTTAATTAATATTAATAACTTCAATTTTATTAAAAACTCAGCATTTTCAGCTTTAAGATTTATATTCAATTAAGAGAAGTCTGGAAATTATCATAGATTGTTACTTTTAACAGCAAAATATTATTAAACATATCAAATTGTATAAATACATTCAACTCAATGTAACATTTCAATGTCTTATACTGCAACACAATTACACTCATGTATAGTGCTCTAGAAATTATTGAAAGGAACACATGCTCAGCGCTTCATAAATAATGCGCTTAAGAGGAAGCTGTACTTAAGAAATGCGACCTACCATACCGGTATTCTAATTATTCAACTTATGTTTGAAGTGATTATCATAATCACTTCATAATTTGGGAAATGATAGGAAATGAAATATATTTTATGCGTCTGCTCTTCGTGTATCGAAATTCTACAATAAAATAAAAAAACATTCTCACGGCTACTAGTGAAATTGTAAAGTTAGGTGACATTTTGCTTATATCATAACAATTTATATGCATATCTCTAAGAAACACACCACAGGCACAACCATATTACTAAATAGAATATTCTGAAACATTGAAAAGTACGATCGAACCCACAACAACATTTTTATTTGAGAAATAGGAATCGGAATTGGATTCTGCACAGGAGATAGTAGGACATGGTGCGCGTGCGCAGAAAGCTAACAGAAGAGCTAAATCGCATGAGGCGTTCGGTTTAGCCCTCCTTCTAGCCTCTGTAGCTCTTCTCCTAGCTTTCTGCGCACGCGCACCATGCCCTACTATCTCCTGTGCAGAATCCAATTCCGATTCCTATTTCTCAAATAAAAATGTTGTTGTGGGTTCGATCGTACTTTTCAATGTTTCAGAATATTCTATTTAGTAATATGGTTGTGCCTGTGGTGTGTTTCTTAGAGATATGCATATAAATTGTTATGATATAAGCAAAATGTCACCTAACTTTACAATTTCACTAGTAGCCGTGAGAATGTTTTTTTTATTTTATTTTAAAATTTCGATACACGAAGACCAGACGCACAAAATATATTTCATTTCCTATCATTTCCCAAATTATGAAGTGATTATGATAATCACTTCAAACATAAATTGAATAATTAGAATACCGGTATGGTAGGTCGCGTTTCTTAAATACGGTTTCTCCTTGCGTTAGTCAATTAAAAATTAATAAGACGAGGAATTTAACGCATGGGCACTCCCATATAAATGCACGCTGCGCACTACTGTACAATGATTAGAAGCATACATGTTTTTGACAAATAAGCGACTGTGATATGTACAATACATGAGACTTTATGCACAACGTCAATTGTGCAGTGTACTCGCATGTTACTACGTATTAATGTACCTGAATTGCATAAAATTTTACAATGCAATGTAATGAAACAACAATTAACTAGACAATGTTATCATTTACTACAGCATTATAATTGCAACACAGCAATATTTAAAGGCAGGGGGGTAGTGATGTGGGAACTAACTTCACCCGAGCAAGCGAGTAGTGCCACTGCCGTACCAAGTAAGCGAGCGAGTACACATGCAAGCGTCTTTGCGCAGGAGTCATGCCAAAACCGAGTCAATGTACAGAACACAGTCTCTCTAATCAGTCAGACTAGCTTCGGCCGACCTTCTGGAATAAACCATCTCTACAAGCTTCAACGAGTTTTATTCTTTTCTCTCCAATTCTGCAACCTTCTGCAGCTACGCTCCCACAATATTGATGGTAGGCGGATCCGTGAGAAGTCCAATGCTGTCTATCTTCGGCCCGCCTACCAGGCGACTATGCACGCTGAGAAGGTGGTACGCGCGCGGCGGTGTAGCTTGTGAGAGACAACTCTTGTATGGCTGCTCCTGTTGTGCTGCGCTGCTACCTCTTCACCTCACATAGTACGCTGGTAACTCAGAGTATGATTTGGACTCTGTTTTCCTTTCGCGATGCCTTAGTTTTCTTCTTTTAAATCTATAATTTAACGACAATTTATTTTCCCCCTCCTTTATGGTTTTCATCAAAATTTCGGAAGGCTCTCTCTAGCGTTTATTTAGTAAGTAATTGTCATTGCACTGCTACCCACCGGAACGGACACACTTTTATACCTTTGTGCTCCTCTATTATTTTAATTTAATTACATAATATTTTTTTGTAAGATGATGAGCGAAGATAGTGGAGGTGTGAGAGAAAGTGAGTGATTTTAAAACACGTTTTTTTCGTTCAGTTTTTGTTTAGAAATCATCAAATTTTTTGTTGTGTATGCATAAATATGCTGTATCTGATATTGCGTGTGTTACTACTAAATATAGCACGATCCATGGTATACTTGCGTGTATGTATGAAGCGGTATGGGTGTGTTAGAAAGAGCGTGAGATTACACGAGCGTTCATGCACTGCCTAGCGGCTTACGTGTGCTCGGTAGATTCATTACAAGTTATATCGACTCTTGTATTATACTATCTATATCCACGTTCATCCGAAGCATTTTAATAAATACACAATCTTTAAGTTTACACAAGTCTATCTTTTCATTTATTAATTACAACAAACACAACATTTTTTTAATATTTTTGATCATTAATAAAATGTTTATAGAAAAAATAAATCTTTTTTGTATATAATGTACAGTATTATTTTTTAAATTATGTCTTAAAATATTAAAATTTATTGTGAAGTAACATTGAGGAATTAATATAGATGTTTTGGGACGTAACACATATATGTCTAGCTACATCAATGCGTGATTTGAGTTTTAACCATTTTTCGATAATTGAAAACGAAGTTCTAAAATCATGTCAAATTGATTCCGATTCATCACCTGATTTTTTAAAGCAGGGTATTCTCTTTTTTTATTTAATAAATAAATTTTGATCGAAATTACCTTAGGGTAATTCTTGTCATTTTCAACCGTTTATTTCAGTCTCAAATAAAATAAAACGTATTCTCAGCTAAATTATTCCTATATGTATTGTTAGTAGGCATGATAGATGAATAAAATAAATCTGCTGTAAATAAAAAGATATAACAGTCAAAGCTATAAGTGACCACCAATACCCGGCTCTACCCTCTACCTTTGATTCCCAGTAATTAATTCGAGATACGATTTATTTTACCGCAACACGTCATTAAAATATTTAATTACTTATTATCTATTTTTTATTTAAAATTTACTTTCCAAAGTAGCTAATACATCAATAATTATAATTTCAGGTTATTTGAAGATAATGCAGAACTGTTGCACATGTTTTCAAAATTTAAAGGCATGAAAACAAAAGAGGAACAGCTAAATAGTATGGAACTAGCTGAGCATGCACAGAGAGTAATGAGTACACTCGATGAAGGAATTCAAGGCCTTGACGACATGGACGTTTTTCTAACATTTCTTCATCAAATTGGCGCAACACATACGAAAATACCTGGATTTAATCGAGATCACTTTTGGGTAAATAAGAAAATATCTTTAAATATTAAAATTCTGATACACTTATACTAAGATATGATTATGAGAGGCCTGCGATGGCTTATTCGGTAGAGCGATGGACTCACAGTCCGGCGGACCTGGGTTCCAGTCCAAGCGCGGCCGATTGACACGAGCACCTCTGAATTTTAATTCATGTGCTTTGTTTACAAACACATCGCATGCCTCTGTCGCTGATTAGCACCAAGTGGGAGCATAAATAGAGCGACGTTAAATAAAAAAAAAAAAATATGATTATGAACTTCATGCCCTCGTAAGTAGCAGATATATATGCCTGTTCAATCGGTTTTTAAGTGGATACCGCTGAATTTTCATCGTTTTTAGGACTAGATAGTCAGTTTAATTCAGGTGGATATATTCAAATCTTAAATTCTCATAACTAATTGTGAAAAATTTGAGTGCTCGTAGTGATATCATTCGTGTTATATTAATTGTTAATTTTTTAGTTGGGACTTATCATTCGAAAATCACCAAATATGTTCGATATCCGATTGCATTGTTATTAACACTGAAGCAATACACACTGCGCAACAAAATTATCACAACAAAATTTTTCATCGAAAAATTGACATTTTTCAAATGCTTGTAACTCGGTCAATTTTCATCGTATTGAGATAATTTTTTTTTATTTTTGTAGGGAATTATGTGCACTTTCAGGAAAAAGTGATATCTAATAGCTGCGAGACAATGCCACATTGCTATGTCTTATCAGGCCTAACAACTTTTTTTCTTAAAAAACGCAATAGTTTGCACGTTTGCCTTGATTACCAAAAATTTTTTTTCAAAAAACCACAAATACCACCTTAAAGTACACTTTCCAACGAGTATTAGCATTTTTTCCTGAAAGTGCACATAATTCCCTACAAAAATTAAAAAAATTATCTCAATACGATGAAAATTGATCGAGTTACAAGCATTTGAAAAATGTCAATTTTTCGATGAAAAATTTTGTTGCGATAATTTTGTTGCGCAGTGTATTTAATATCGATTATGAGCAATATATGGAGTATGCAATAATCTTCTTTTAATTAAACACTTTACGCAATTTATATATAAATTTTGATCTTCAAAGTAAAAGTCCTACTAACTTATTTGTCTTGAGTTGTTGATTAATGAAAAGTACTTAATTTTGCATAAGCTATATGGATATAGTAAAAGATATATTTCTACACATTTACATTATTCAAGTACTTACAATTAGTCGAGGCATTATAATTAAAGTGGTTTTGACGACCCTTAGGCTTCGGCTGCTAAATCTATTTATTTGTAGCACTTCTATTTGATTTAGAAGGAATATTTTATTTATTTATAATGTCACGCATGATAGTTGTAACGGGGGAGAGAGAATAATAGAATTAATGGAAAATGATTGAATAGTGTAAAATATTTCTCTCTCTCAACCTTATGTATATTGTTAACAATCAATTTTACAAATAAACAAATATCTATCGATCTATCTAACTTTCTCTCTAAGTCCTGTACCGCCCAGCTCTCCGGGAAATTAATCCGTAGAGGAAGTCGTGAGGGCAGGTAAATTAATTAACCCTTTAATGCTCAAGATCACTAAAAAGTTACGTTCGGTTTAGGCTTATGTTATTCGCAGGTGAAACTTAGATATGAGTCCAAAAATATTTATCCTTATGCTTCTATGGGCAGAATTGCATTTAGAACAGTCAGGAAACCAATATGGCGGAGTTTAAAAATGTACAAAAATTTTGGAAATATCAGACTTTATGTTTTTTTACCATGAAAATGCGATCTTAATAATTCCTAATATTAACAAAGAGTGCAAAAAATAGCTTAATTTTAAGATAGAATTTTTTTCCGATCATATAAAATCCTAGCATCTTCAAAATGGCCGTATAGTCATGGAAAGTACCTGAAACGACAAAATACGAACATCATCAACAGCACGTCTTTTTCGACTCGTTAAATTTTTCTAGAAAACTATATTCGCTGTTTTCGAGGTTGCTGATCATGAATCTACCGTCTGTTTATGAAAATTCAAGAAGACAGTTCCAATATGGCGGACGAAAATCAGAAAAAAACCTCAGAATGGAATAAAAAGTAGTGTACTGAGGTTTTCGAGATAGCTGATCGTGAATTCACGGTCATATTTTCGGAATAAAGATAGTAGATCCAGTACAGCAGACAAAAATTTTAAAAATGCCTCAGAATCAGTTGAAAGTGTATATACCTAGGTGTTTCAGGTTGATAATGAAGAAGTTATAATAAATTTATTGAGTCTCAAAATAATGAATTGAAAAAATTTCGTAACCAAGATTCTACAATACTCTTACTACGATACGGGCTTAGTCGAATATAAGCATACATTGTATGGCTTTGATCGTTACGATATGACACAATGAAACCTACGTCAGTAGTTATGAACCCACTACGGCCCGTCATAACAAACTTGACCTTGACTGCGCGAAGCCTTAGTACAAGCTGCTGACGAGACATAGTAGATCATAAGAATCTGTTGTATTCGTGTTTAAGTGACTTTAAATCAAGAATTTATTGTATTTGTGTTTAAGTTAAACTTTTTTAAGTTAAGTGATTTTTTGATTAAAAAATGAACTTCGATGATATACACGAAACGGAGGAGCAGGAGGAGGAGGAGGAACAGGAAGACGATGACCACCACGACGAGGGCTACGAGGAGGCTGAACTGGCACCTGAAAATTGGGACCTCGACCCGGAGTGGCCCGTACAGTTTGTAATGAATGTAAGTAAATTTATATTGATAATTTTTAATCGCCCACACATACACACACACACACACACACGCACACACGCACACACACACTCGTTATTTCCATTACAATGACGTACTTTCGCTCTCGCTCTCTCGCTCTCTCTCTCTCTCTCTCTCTCTCTCTCTCTCTCTCTCTCTTTCTCTAGATCACCAAGCACACACCTGGCTTGACCTTTATCACGCATAACGCCTCTTCTCACATTAGGTACTCGAAATCACATTCTCCATTCATCGCTGGCCACGACCTCATTGAATTAACTATTAAATTCTCTTCGCCACCAAAAATAGATAAATCCATTCTCACGAGATCTTTAAATGCAGTATCGAATGAACGCCTAAACTCCTCTCTTCTTTCTCATTTTGACACTAACTTCTTGGCCGACCCGCAGAATTCTCTTCTCACCTCTCAGCCCTCCTCTTTATTGCTCGTCTCTTCACCCTCAGCTTTTGTAAATATTTTCAGTCATTTTCTCTCGTCACACCTGACCGCAGCCTTTGATGAAGCGACCCAAATCCGCCAAAGAATCATTTCAAACAGCCGTAAGCCTTGGGTTTCACGCGATATACGCAACCTCATACGCGAGCGTGACAAGCGGTACAGGGTAGCCAAACGGTCTGGATCCGCCTCAGATCTTGAGCGCTTCAAGGCGGCTTGGAGGCAAATTAGCAATGCTCTCGATACTGCTAAAAATAAGTACTTCGCCGACCGTCTGACAAGCGCGACCAGCGCTGCAACCAAGTGGCAGTTTCTTTGGAAAATGGGTGTATCGAGCTCCCCTCGCGTCTCCCCCTTTAACCATTTTTCCGGCTCTGACCTAAACAGGCACTACGCCAGTATGGCCGCAGATGCAGTACCACTCTCGTCTGCTACTCTACAGAGGCTCGCGCTGGAGTACACTTCTGCTCCGGCGGACCAGCTATATAGCTTCTCACCAGTCTCACACCGTGAAGTCTTGCTGGCCGTCCGTAGGTCAACCTCCAAGGCCATCGGACCAGACGGCATCTCAGCAGAAATGCTGAAGTTGATTGCCCCGACTTTAGCCGCTCTGTTCACCTCTCTTTTTAATCTCTCGCTGAGAGAAGCCGTTTTTCGGGACCGTTGGAGGCGGGCTCTTCTCTCCCCCTATGCGAAGTCGGCTGTTATGTCGAGCATGTCGGATACCAGGCCCATCGCCAAGCTCTGTGAGCTCTCCAAAGCACTCGAGCTCATCGCACATGCCCAGTTTACACGCCATCTCGAGGCGTCAGGCCTATTTGACGCTCGACAGGCCGGCTATCATAGGGGCCACAGCACCCAGACGGCACTTCTCGGGGTCTTGGATGATGTGCGCTTCGCCATCAACAAGCGCATGATCACTGCACTGATGCTCTTTGATTTTTCCAAGGCCTTCGATTCAGTTCCTCACGATCTTTTGCTCCTCAAACTCAAGCGTCTTATGTGCTCTGACGCTCCACTCGCGTGGATTTACGCGTACCTCCACGAATGCCTGCAGGCGGTGATCGATGAGGGCGGCAACACTTCCGACTGGCTCAAGGTCTTGACCGGCGTCCCCCAGGGAAGTGTCCTCGGTCCGCTGCTCTTCATTGTTTTTATTAATGACTTGTCGTCTGTTCTGAGTGTCGCGCGGTATATGATTTTTGCCGACGACACTCAGATCTGTCACTCGTTTCCGCCTGCAGAACTGCGCGAAGGCATTGCTGCGATCACTCGCGATGCGGAGGCCATGGCTGTCTGGGCTGCAGAAAACTGTCTCTCTTTTAACCTCTCGAAGACCAAGGTTATGCTCTTGGCTAGCGAGGCCTTCATTTCTAGCTTAGACCTCGAGAACATCCCAAAAGTCACCATTCGCGGGGTTCCAGTATCTTACGCATCCCAAATTAAGAATATTGGTGTCCTGATCACCCCCACTCTCAACTGGGCCCCGTAAGTAAACCAAGTTTAGCAGTGGGTGCACTGTTCTCTTCGTTCCCTCAAGCATTACAAGCACGCCCTATCTATTCCCACGAAGAAGAACCTAGTTGATAGTCTTACCTTTCCGCACTTTGATTATCCGTGCGCTGTCTACCACGATCTAGACAAAACGCGCAGCACCAAGATTCAGCGTGCACTTAATGCGTGTGTACATGACTTCGTCAGTGGCCATATCCCGTTTCGGGGACATGTCACTCCGCACCGCATTAGCTTAGGGTGTCTCTCTGCCGCCAAACGCCGAGAGTACTTCATAGGCTCCTTGGCGTTCAACATCTTGGCGTACCACAACCCACCCTATTTGGCCGGCAACTTCACGCGTATGAATTGTGACGTGTGCGCACGCTCCTCCAGTCGTCTTGCAGCTAGGGTCCTCACCTACTCCACGCCAAGGACAGAGGCCATGCGGCGCTCTTTTACAATCACCGCGTCCAACCTCCTCAACCAGCTAGGGCCTCTGGAGTTCGACCCGGATCGCGTGCACGACTTCAAGAGAAGGTTTTTTGCTCAGCTACAATCGCGCGACCGGGCCGACTGGATGCACCGAGTGGAGACCGAGGGCCTTCCGGTGGACGGCTGAGGGGCCTCTTCCACTCACTATCTTGGAGCGCAAGTAGACGACATCGCCATAGTTATGCAAAAGACTACCTCGCTAGCTTTTTCTTATTCACACTTTTTCTTTTATTAAAGGCAGTATAATCGGGGCAAAATACTTAAATTTTTCTTATTACATTCTTTTAATTTTTCTAAGCGTTTCATGTGCTAATTTTCTTTATTTTTTCACTTTTTATGCGCATATTCTATAGCCTTATTTTTATTTTTATTGCATTAGAGGCTGGTATAGTTTTGCCACGTAGAGCAACTTTGTTAAGTTTATTTTTTTTCCTTTATATTGTTACATCTGTTCTGTTTTTATTACATTTATAAGATTATTATGTCAAATGTTATACTATCAGGCCATATGGGGTCACACCCCGAGGCCTCAATAAAATTTATTCTACTCTACTCTACTCTCTCTTTCTCTCTCTCTCGTCAGATCCACTGATGGTCGGCCCTGTTGTGTGCTCCTGCTTTTTGACAGTACTGCCGTGAACCACACTTCACCGAAAACTCAGAAACCTATAAAGCTGCAAGATAAACCATCGGTGGTGCACTGGATGGAGTGAAAATTATAGTGTAAAAGTGAGTTTTTGATCACATTAGTGCTCGACTTTTCTTGGAGGTTAGGGCTCGGCGGGGTGATTCTGTAGAATTTTCGCGAGTTTTTGGTGTGACAGCTCTTTTCCTCAGCTTTTTTGCAGAGGTGAAACACACCTTCTCCTTTAACCTACTGGTTATGGCTGCCCACGGGAGCTGGCCGAGTTTCGAACACAACTTCGAGAAGATATCCTCGATACTCGCGCGGAGGTTCCCTCTCTTGCGACGCGAGTACAGGCTCTCGAGAGCGCAGAGGCCTCGCGCGCTGCCGGTGCTCCTCGCCAAATTGAAGAGGACACTCGTGAAGTCTTGTTAACGGGACTTCCGCGCGAAGTTGAACTTGATAATGCCACTATACCGTCGCGCCTTCTCGCCGCATTACAGCTTCCGCTGCTCTTGGGCTCTCTCATCAACATACGTGAGTGGCTACCGGCAGGCTCGGTGTCGCCGAGTGCTGCTCCATCCAGCCAGACCTCGTCTCACCCGCGTGTAAGAGGCATTGTTATGCGCTTGTCCAGCACGGATGCACGCAATATCCTCAACGCGCAGACACCCAAGCTGAGGGGCCGAGTCTGTGCTGATTTGATCGGCGAAGGTGGAGGCTCATCGCTCTACCTACGCGCTCTGTGGCCAAAACACGTCCACGCACTTCTGGGCAAGGACTATGAGGCACAAAAAAAGCTAAATTACGCTAAGCCGGTAGTCAGGAACTTGACTGTTTACATGCGTTCTACAGCTAATGTTCCGCTCACGCCCATTCGCAGTGAGGCTGACCTGGCCAATCTTCGTCCGGCCCCGCGCCCTTCATGAGGGTTATCAGATCTGCCGCACACTACACACAACAATCACACCCCTACGTCAGCCTCCACCAATTCACCATTCTTAAATGTGAAAACACACTTCGCGCTTGTAGAGGCGCAATTCTCTTCTATGCCATGCGACATACTGGCACTGACCGAGACTTTCCTCTGTGACCTTGATGCTGAGTTAATACTCTGCCTACCAAACTTTCATTTTTACAGGCATGGCAGTGTAGGAAAGGAGGGGGGAGGCGTAGCCGTATATGTGCGCAATTACTTCTCAGCTAAAATACTGGCAACATCTGAGAATTGCTTTCTAAACGCTCCTGAGTTTCTCATTCTTGAACTTAAAACAGGAAATAACCTGCTCCTTTCCTCGGTAGTTTATAGGCGCCCACATGCTGAGTACCCTGAGCTGTTTTTCGACACGCTTTCCTCTTTCCTACTATGCTACACCAACATCATAATCACAGGGGATTTCAATATGAACATGGCCATTCAAAATGTAGCTTTAAATAATCTACTCATGCATATTCGAAGCAACTCACTGCATTTGGTCCCCTCTAAGCCGACACACCATGTCACACAACTAGACCACCACTCACATACATGGCTTGATTTATTTCTAACAAATGACGTTCGTTCAGTCTTATAATATCACAAATCACAGTCCCCATTCATCGCCGGTCACGATATCATAAACATTCGATACAAATTTTTCACACCGCCATACACACATAAAACAATTAAATCAAGATCGCTGAAACGCCTGGATAATGAGTCATTGACTTACACGATAAAGCTCCGTTTCAAACATACATTTGCGGCAGATCCAAGCAGTCTGGATAATATTGACACAGCTCACGCTCTCTACACCCCCCATTTCGAGACTCCTCTCTCTTTTCTCAACATAAACAGCCATGCAGAGCGCCTGACTGAGACCATTCTCAGAACTTTTGACGAGGAGGCCCCGCTGAGTCATTTCACGCTCTCCTCGGCACGCCAGCCCTGGGTGACGGCCCACTTCCGCGTCAAAATGAGAGAGCGCGACAGGCTCTATCGCGTGGCTAGACGCTCGGGCAGGGGTGAAGACTACCAGCGATTTAAGGTAGCACACAGCCGCATATCACGCAGCATAACGCATAACGCACTAAACACGGCAAAGAACAAACATTTCGCTCACAGACTTCAAAACGCATCCGATGCGCCAAATAAGTGGCGCGAGCTGCGTCGCATGGGCCTAGCCACTAAGATTCGCATATCTCCCTTCTCACACTTCTCACACGAGTCCCTCAATGCCCATTATGCTGGCGTGAACGCGAGAGTTCCCCCTTTCACGCCAGAAGCTTTTGCGGTAATGCTCTCGCTCACACCCTCAACCACTCTAAGCGCTGAAGGAGAGCCCATCGAAACCTTCACCTTCACCACAGTGTCTCCCCGCGAGGTCCTGCGGGCTATCAACTCATCCTCCTCCAGTGCGACGTGTCCCGATGGAATCTCCGCTGAGATGCTGAAACTAGTCTCTGCAACTCTCGCGGTGCCCTTGACCTTTACTTTCAATGCGTCTTTCAGAGAAACAACGTACCCTTTACTCTGGAAAAGGGCCTATCTCTCGCCCTATGCGAAGAAGGAAGCGATGACTTCATTGTCGGACACGCGCCTCATAGCCTTGCTTAGCGAGCTCTGAAAGGCTCTCGAACGCGTCACGCATAAACAACTTTCTCGTCATCTTGAGGCGTCCGGTCTCCTTGACCCCAGACTGGCGGGCTTTCGCTGCGGCCATAGCGTTCAGACGGCCCTTCTGGGGGTCCTTGACAACGTTAGAAGGGCGATAGATTAGCGCAAAATAACTGCGCTCGTCCTTTTCGATTTCTCCAAGGCGTTTGATATGGTCCCCAATAGTCTTCTCTTACAGAAACTGAGGCGCATGATGTACTCAGACGCGGCCCTCGCCTGGTTCTATTCTTACTTGCATGACAGGCTCCAGGCTGTGGTAGATGCGGGTGGCTCAACATCTGACTGGCGAGGGGTCATGGCGGGAGTTCCGCAAGGAAGCGTCCTGGGCCCACTACTCTTCATAGTGTACATAGTGTACATAGTGTACTTGCCATCAGTGTTGAGCGTGTCGCGCCACATGATCTTCGTGGACGACCCAGATCTACGACTCTTTTCCGCCAGCCAGACTGGACGAGGGCATCGCTGTAGTCACTCGTGACGCCGAGGCCATTGCTGCGTGGGCGGCCGAGAACGGCCTTCCTCTGAACCTCGAGAAGACTCTAGTCATGCTCTTGGGGAGCGAGGCTTTCATCTCTCGCATTGACCTCGAGAGCATCCCCAAGGTCACTATTCTCGGGGTCCCTATCCTATACGCTACCCAAATATAGAGTCTTGGTGTCCTCATCACCCCCACTCTCAACTGAGCTCCCCACGTCAACAATCTCGTAAGTCGTGTCCATGGCACACTGCGGTCCCTAAGGCACTACCGCCACTCACTTTCTTTCACTTTAAAAAAGGTGTAGTTGAGAGCTTGGTCTTCCCTCATTTCGATTTTGCTTGTGCTATCTATAACGACCTAGACAAAACTCGCAACACCAAGACTCAGCGAGTACTTAATGCGTGTGTGCGCTTCGTGTGTGGCAATATCCCACCTTTTGGGCATGTCACCCCACACCGCATTAGCATGGGCTGGCTCTCTGCTTCCAGGCGTCGTGAGCTCCTTATAGGCTCACTGGCGTTTAACATCATGGCACATAGCAACCCAGCATACCTTGCCGTCAACTTTCAGCGTATGAATGTTGACGTGTTTGCTCGCTCCTCCAGTCGGCTCCCAACAAGAACTTTTTTCTACGCAGCACCCAGAACCGAGGCATGGCGCAGATCGTTTACCATTACGGTCTCAAATATCATCAACGAATAGCCACCGCCGCTCTTCTATCCGGAGAACTCTCTCAAATACAAGGCCGATCTCCTGACAGGGCCGAGTGGAGACGCAGGATCGAGATGGAGGGACTGAGGGACGTGGCCTGGACCGAGAGGACTTCGTGACGACCCAGTCACTCGCTTTCAGACATCACTAGGGGCACCCATCATTCATCCGCAAAGAACGTCGTAGATTATCATTCAAGAGCGCAAAGTCGCATAGTTTTTTTCACATTTCTCATATTTTTCAATTCAATTAGTTTTCATTTTTAAACTCAGCATAAACTCTTTTTTATACATTGCACATCATAGCTTTGTAAATGCTTTACTTCCTTTTATATTTTTTTGTTTTCGTTTTATTTTATTTTGTTACATAGTTTTATTTTAAATTATTTATTTTTGATTATTTACTTCCAAATAGTAAATTTTTATTGGCCAAAACGCGCCGCCAAAACTCAATTTTATTGTAAATACACATACATTTTATAGATTTTAAAACTGTATAAACTGCATGTAATGCATATGGGCCAAATGAGGTTCTACCTCCCGGCCCCTAAATAAAGATATCAATCAATCGATCTCTCGATCTCTCGATCTCTCGATCTCTCTCTCTCTCTCTCTCTCTCTCTCTCTCTCTCTTCGCGTGAGTGTTAGTGTGATTGAAATAGAATTTGCTGATAGATTTGGGCCGTGAGGCGGCAGGTTATTATGAGAATTTTGAAAATTGTCGCGATGGCTCGAAGATAAGTTAAGAGTGAGTGGCTGACCCCATCGCATTCAGGAGGTACGTGGTTGAGGTGTGAGCGACTGCAAGTCTACTTCACTAGAAACAGGTATGAGTGGGCCAGACATGGTCGCACGCATACAAATCGAGAGGTCGCGCACTACTGGCCGCGCATAGTTGAGCCGCCGCTGAGCCTCCAGGGCCCGATTGAAGAGTGTGTGCACTGGTTTCGGCCATAGTGCACGAATGAAAAGCCGCGAGGGGCCACCGCTGCCCAGAATCGCATCGCAAGGTAGTTCTCGCAGCTTGGCAGAGCGCGAAATAATAAGATCGCGATTCTGGGGTGATGAGAGGAGTTATGATGATTGTTTTATAATGCTTCCCCTAATAGTACAACACGTCCAAAAAACGTCCGAAGAACGTCATTTTTGGAAAATTTTTGAAAAAAAATTTTTGACGTGTTGTGCTATTAGGGGAAGTATTATAAAACAGTCATCATAACTGGCTGATTCTATTTTGTTTGTTAATAATAAATTAATTAATTAATTAAATATAATAGAAATTGAAATCTGTATGAAAAAAAAAAGCAAATTAAAAATGGTGTATGAAAACACAAAATTCATACATATTAACTGAAATTGAAATCGACTCTACGTTGCGCCCTACGTAAGTAATTTTGCAAATGTAGCTATAGGTAAACGAAAGACAACGCTGCACGCCGGCCAGACCAGGTCGTTGGCAGGTTGGCTTTGTGTAACGCGGAATCACTTGACTGCTACATTACAGTGGCATTCTGTGGGGACCGTTGCGTTCCTTATACATATAGATACTACTTATAGTGCAACCTACAGCGAGTACTGCTTGATTCTATTCGTTCATAATAGTGTACTAGTATTATCATCTATGTGTGTTTACATCAGTTGCGCGGCAGCCGGCAAATACATTCGCGGGACGAACAAAAGGTTATAAAGGATAGGATTGTGAATACCTATGTTGCAAAGAAAGAGGTGTTTATGTTCGGATCATAGGTTGGCAATCAAACATCAAGGAAGTATTTATATCAGTTTGCCCGGTAATTCCTTCAAACGTTTTTAATTCTTAATAACTATTAGTCTGAAAGATGCTTTTTGAAGTTTTTCATATGCAGATTTATTTCAAGCAACTTGAACGTCTGCTGAAGTTACATTTCTTCTGTTATTTGAGGTGAGTTTTTAACTAGTATAACTTTGGAGACAAATCTTATTAAGCGGTTTCTAACCTCACATCTTTACTAAAAATATTAAGTTACAAATACTTTAAATAAATTTGTCGACTTCCTTTTTTTATTGTGCATTTAAGTCGTATTTATTGTTTTAATATTATATAGATACATATTTTCAAGTAAATATTAAATTAAAATAGTTGATTCTAATCAATTTTAATATAGATACATTTTATTTTTATGAATAGAACATCTTTTATGTTTCATTTAATTTATATTACTTACAAATTATGACAAAATATGATTCAAAATAAAACAATTTAATTAACTGTCATATTAGAATACTAATAATTTTCATTTTTGATTGCTGTGTAGCTGTCGTTGCTTTGGAGTGTTTTGCAGTTCGACTTTCCAAGTCATTCGTATATCCATACAACTTTTGTCTTGATCTAAGCTGTATGACATCTGGTCTGGACATTACTATTATTGGTAAAGTAAGTTTTATTTCAGTTATTAAGGTTAAGCAGTAGCGTTCCCCCCTCCTCAGGCTGTTCGATCTATTTCTATGTTCCAGTTAATTTAAAAAACGATAAATCACATAAGCCCCATCTTGCACAAAATGAATAATAACAACGAGAACTACGCCGGCCAAGTCCAGATATTAAGCAAAATTGTAAATATTAAAAGTCATAAGCACATGTACATATAAACATAATTTTGAGGTTAGCTGTCAATGCGTAAACGCGTCTTACTGGTTCCAATTAATAGAAAAAACTACAATTCAGATCGACTTCAAAGGTTTTAAGCAACTGGTGTGATAAAATACATACTGGCATATATCTACTGTTCTCAAATAGTATCCCAGATCAGTTTTTGAAATGACCATGCTACTAAATTGCACTAACTGGTTATACGGATTAAGACGTGATGCTGCACCGAGATTAAAAGGTAAAAGTTACCATAAATAATATTACCTATGTTATTAAACCTAAATTATTAAATGACAATTGATCATATGTACATATAATAATTTAAAAATTCATACAGCCTCAAGAGATCTGTAATAGAAATCAAATATTTTTTCTGGTATTGAATAAGACAGAAATATTGATATTAGTTATATATTGTATTTATTTCTTTAATTTTAATTTCTCTTTTTTAATCAGCTTTATAAAGATTATTTTTGTATTAATTATTTATTTTGGATTTGACTTGTTACAACACATTTTGAAATATTGCTAACGCTTCCTTTCTTTCTAGTAAAAGCTTGATCATTTTGTTATTTTAAATCAGTATGGTCTTGAAACAATTTTAAATCTTGTAACGCGGCAAATTAACGATGTCAAAAATTAAAAAGTTAGATCAATCACGAAAAAAAAGGAAAGTTCGATAATTAATTGGCAACTTAAAAATCCCGAAATGCGTTACGAAATGGCAAATGTCACGAGAATGGACTTGGCGAAATTTATTAATAGGCGCCAGATGTCTTTTCTCCGAGGGGATTAATTAACATATACTAACGAAAAATCACAACTTTGACTTCGAAAATGTTAAAATATTTGATAAGGAAATGAACTGGCATAGAAGAATTTTATCGGAAATGTTAAATATACACATGCAGCGGAATCTAGTTAATAAAAAGAAGACACTAGAAATGTATATAAATACTTAATAAACATACATTACTTAATAAAATCAAATATAGGAGAGAAAAAAACATAGGACAGTTCTTGACTTGTGTCCTCTAATGTAACGTGTATGACATCATAAATGCGGTATAGGAATTATCTATTCATTTTGGCTTGCTGGTATTGAATACGCAATATCAGAGCTATAGCCCAAAATCTATTTGCAGTAAAATTGACTGATACATATGGAATATTTGTTCAGTTGATTATGTGAAAACAGATTTTCATCATTGTGACGCCGTTCCTGGCGTCAATAGATATATCTACATATTTGTATATATAGATATATATAATATAAAGGGGGAAAAGCCGAGAAAGAAACCAAGTGCCGAGCCGTATTGCCGAGAGACTCTATTTCGTTAAGTACAGAGAGTGATTCGGCTGATTGTATTTTCATGGCAACGCGAATACGTGCGGAGCCGAGGGCCCTTCAGCAAGGCGATTACAGTCGAGCCGTCGTTGGAGTTGCAGCGAACGAGCAAGAAGCAGAGCGGCCGGCGTGTGTGAGTGAGAGAGAGAGAGCGAGAGAAGCAAGAACAGTGTAAAGGCGCGCGGACGAACGCAGCGAGTATATGTGCGCCCTAGCAGGGACATCTCGCGGCGGAGCATTGTACAGCGCGGTGTGGCAAGCGGGAAGACGCGAGCGAACTGCGCCATTGTTGTCGGAGCCGTTGCCGTGTTGAGACGTGCGTGGGGTTTTCGGTCCAAGTAATTGTTTCTCGGGGTTTAATTTTTAGCGAGTTCGTGGAGACAAGTTGCACGGGAGCATCGTGCGGAAATTCAGGTGTGTCGCGGGCATTCGGGACGGGAGCTGACGGGTAGTGGTCGAGAACGTGCGGGAGCTCGGCTGAAGGCGTGGTTGGCATGTTCGGAAGGCGCGAGTTGCGGTTGACGGACGATCCTGAGGCGAGTAATCGGTTGTGTGGAGAGTATGTGGGCGAGCTTGAGAGGGCGGACGAAGAGGGCGGTTTCTGAGACAGAGAGAGAGGGCCAGACGAGGGAGCGAGGCATCCCCGAGGCGTCCAGGTCATCGGATCACGGGTTCACGGAGAGTCGAGCGCCTTCCACGAGCTGCAGCGAACCATCAGTTTCCGAGGCGCCGAGGTTTCGACGAGGTTGGTGCAAATCTGTTTCGCGTGCGGACAGCGGCGTGCTCGGTCGCAGCGAACGGGGATAATTTGTATACCTTCGCGGACGGTGGTTGAGTGAGAGAGAGAGAGATAGAGATAGAGAGAGAGAGAGACAGAGGCAGAAGCAGAGGCTGAGGCTGAGGCAGAGGCAGAGGCAGAGGCTGAGAGATTGGAATTTATCGGCGAGGGTAATGTTGCGCGGGAATTCGTGGTACGTTGCGTATTCGTTTCCGTTGTAGTGCGAAATTCAAGAGTGAGAGAGAGAGAGAGAAAAAGTGAGTTTGTCTTCGCGAGGTCGTGCAGTTGGTTTCAGGGTGCGGCGTGAATTTCGGAAGAGTCCGAGAGAGAGAGAGAGAGGGAGAGAGAGAGAGAGAGAGAGAGAAGTTACGCGGAATTTCGTGGCGCGGAGAGTCGCATTTCGATCTCGCTTTTGTTCATGGCGTGGTACGACGGTTTGC
>UELU01099708.1:0-16359 GCA_900490025.1 Megastigmus dorsalis
CACTGTAGTAATAATAATAATAATAATAATAATAATAATAATAATTCATATCACCTGTTTAATCCGAAGTTGAAAGACCTACTGTTAAAATGCAGCTGAAACGAGTCAATTGATGTTGTTGCAAGGGAAAAAATGGTTCAATCAGAAGCAAATCCCAGATCGCCGTCACCAATGTTATGGCTGAAACACGCTGGAAAGCGTTTATCCGGCTCGTTTTAAATTTAGGATCTGCTTCGATATATTTTTTATGTATGTGGCGTGGTTCTTATTAGGCTGCGTGACGACGGCGGATGCCGAAATCCTCGGAGTATTCACCTTCTTGATATTTTTCTATTTCGAATGTGAGGAAAAGGAACTACGCAAGTAAAACTCCTTGATTGGGATAAATCCTTTTTCTTTATTTATATCTTAGCATATATTCTATAATAAGTCGCGTTGCCGACTCTTATTTTTAGTTGTTTAAAGCGTGACACAACGAGCTGGAAATAATTGTACGAGGTTCTTATGTGCGGTCGCGAAGTTCGCGACTTAGTTGCCCGTTGCAGACTGCTCGACGAGCGCATCTTCTGCATTTGCAAGTATGAAGAAAAAAAATTTTTATTCTAAGGTGGCTCAAGTTCGGTTACTGAGTGAGAATTCTCTCTTTCGGAAATTCACCCGTCTGTGAAAAAGTCCGCTCTGCTGTAACCGGAGTGATTTTACCGCGTCAGCGTCTAACTTGCATCCGCTGTCGTTCGCGAATCTGGTTTATACTAAATTTCGTTTTCATGCCTTTCTAATTATAATTAATATAAACATATCAAATATAATATAAAATACAAAAAATATATTAGCAAAACGGTCGGCGAATTAATTAATAATAGCCGGATGCTACAACAATTTAGTTTCAAAAGAAGGTATAGATATCATGCAGAATGTCGTAAAAAGAATTCGAAGATATGAAAAAAATGCAAGATGAAAGTATTTGGTTTAAAAGTATGATTTCAGATATTTAGGAAAAATTTACAATCTCTTCTCGTAGTGAAAAAATCAGCTTATTAACTCTGTTACCTAGTGAGTGGACTCTTAGGTAGGTCAATGAGCATTTTCAATGTACATATTATAAATTCTCTGAAGCAAAAAAATAAAACAACAAGGTAAATATAAATTTATTAATTTTATAAACTCTGCTTTTTTGAACATTGTCTATATATATTTCTCTATAAAAAAGGCATTAGCTTTTCACTGTTTTTCATGATATATCTTGTGTAGTCACTGATCGCGAAGCGTGACTCTGATCTAGTAATACATTGAATAATTATTATAAACTATTGTTTATAATAATATAATGACAATTTTTGTATTATATTTATATTTACAACTTTGTTTATGTTGATGTATCACTACATGTATTTGTAAATATGTTTATAAGAGAAGTGTAAACATCGTAAAAAAGTTAAACAATAATTGAGTTAACTACTGTATAACGGTTTATATTAAAAACATAATTTTTTTAATCTGAATATTTTTCAGAAATTTTTGGCAGGCGTTCACGAAAAAATTACTTTCTTATTTCACCTGATGTTAAAGAAAACATTGTGAAATATTATTTGGATGTGTAGCGGAGTAAAGGAATGTATAAAAGTAAAAGTTCCTGGTCAACTTTCAACTTCAGTACAGAAAAGAATAATGATATATGATCTAAAATAATTACACCAAAATTGGATAAAGGTTACCAGTTACGACGTAGCTCCCTGCTTGCCATTTTTCTCTCAACTAAGATCTAAAGAATGCGTTTTTGCTGGAGACCCCGGAACCCACAATATATGCGTATGTTCTACTCATCAGAATACTAAAATAAAACTGGCATCTATGAATGTAAAAAAAATTACAAAGAAGTAACAGCGAACAAAGATGTATATTCACAAAAAAATATTAAAAAAAAATATTTTAATACTATTAACATAATCCTCCATTTACTTCAGAAAATTTATTATTGTTTTCGAATTCTATTTTTTCAATCAGAAATTTTAAAACACATAAACTGAATTAGAAATTTATCATTTTGTATATTTTTTTCAGGAATCACATTGTTAATTTATGTCACCATCAACAAGATTTTGGAATAAAAATTACATCGTACAATTTTTTTGCTACATCTCATGGTAAGAGCGCCTGTGATGGAATTGGGGCAGTAGCAAAACGTACCGCAAGAAAAGCTTCATTGCAAGGTATCACAATTTTGACTCCTGAACAAATGTATAATTATTTAAATGACAACGTATCAGGAATAAGGTATGCCCATAGACTGGTAATATTCATTTGATCTAAAATAGAACATATAGGTAACTTTATAAATAATTTTCCAGTTTTTTGTACGTCAGCGACAGCGCAGTTGAAGCCAGAGGTAAAAAATTACAAAAAAGATTTGCCTCTACAAAAACTTTAAAAAACACAAGGCAATATCATTATTTTGAAATTATAGATGAACAAACAATACGAGCAAAAATATACTCATATGATACCGAATCAGATACTATAAATTTATCGAATTAATTATTTAGCTACACAAATTACGTAAATTAAAAAGTCAAATGTGATGGAATAATAAATATTGCTTGCAAAAGAATTTTTTTTACAGTTCATAATTTTTATCTAAATTTCCCCTCGGTAATTTTTCACAGATTATCAGTTTATAAACAGATAGAGGTCAACAGCGAGAAAAACTTTCAAGCAAATAAAAAAACCTCTGACAATGCACGAGGCTTTCTCAAATCAAATTTGTTATTATCCTTCAACTAATTAAATATCTTCTTATTTAATTAATTACAAAGACCTTACTATATTTGACAATCTGCAAAAAATTTTTTAGGCATCAAAATACTTCTTCAAAATATATTGATAATAACCTCTACTTCTATTTTAATTTCATTATATTTAAGTTTTAGAATTTTGTAATTATTTGCCGTAAAAGAAAAAATAGTATTTTTTAACGTTGTAATTCTTTTATCAAACATTCACTCTCTGAAAAATTTTTAAAGATAATTTTGTAAAAATCGAGCTTTACAAAATTAAAGTTACAACCTTGAAATCCACTTTATTCAGCTTAACAGGACAAATGTAATCAATAAAATTTATTTTGTTATTGCATGCTCTAAAAAGTAGCGAAAACTAGCTGGAGACAAAACCTACCGTTAGAATAGTACAAATTTTTTATATCTACTTCTTATAGCCATGTCTAAATATTTCTAGACTATATTATGGTACTGTTCGTTTCACAAATATTGGATTATTCTCATTCGAAATCTTTTTAAAATTTACTTTCTTACGAAATTAATATTATTTTCTTCAGAACTTGCATGTAACTCTACTGTCTATAACAACCCTACATTCAGAATACCTAAATCCAGAAACCCTAAATCTAGAAACCTCAAACTAAAAACTCTAAATATTGCATCTTTTTCAATATAAATTAATAAAAAAATACTAAAACGCAGTAAGCATTCTAATCTTACAACTGACAGAATTGTGAAAATATTACTCACAGTGACGCGTGGCGACATTCGCGGTTCGAATACCGTCACTCTCCGCATGCAGCGTATCGGCCCGTGGAGCAGCCGATACGCAGCATGAGCTGAGCGGCCAGGAGAGTCCAGCGTGTAGACCGGCTATGTGTGTGCGCGGGGCGCGTCCACGGACAACGCTACATACACACGAAAAGTGGGAGCGCTAGGAACTTCCGCGTTTGTAGCAGGGAGCGGCAAGCCGCGACGTTCATACGTCGTCGGGCACCTGCGACGGTGCCCCGGGCGGTCGGACACACCCAAGTCAGTACTTGGGTGTACTCGACCGGGGGTCTTAGGACCTCCGGGTGCCGCGATAATTAGTACGGGGGTTTATTCCCCGGAAAATAGGTGCATGTTACATCACCTGTAATATAAAAAATTTAATAAAATATATTGCTCCTGTACGCAATTACCTAGACTTCGATTATTTCGAAAATTAATTGAATGATTTTTAATACCTATTGCTCGTGATGGTAAAAGAGATTGTCTATTTTCTAGAAACGTATGTAACTCAAAAAGTAAGCGTTATAGGGAAAAAATGTGCGTTCACGGTTTGCATACCTCGTCATTTTTCAACTATTTAAATTACCATAAGTTCGCTTTCTGAACACACAGAGACTTTTAAAAAAAAAGTTATTAAAGGCTTTGCTCTACATTTTCGAAAAAATTTATGAAAAAATGGCAGTCGCAAAATTTAATTGGTCAAAAGTAGCGTAGAAGTGCTGCATACGGAGCTTCACCTACGGTAAAAAACGCTAAATTAAAAAATAAAAGAAATAATATGAATCGCCCGATATTAGGACCCGAACCACATGAAATCTATTGAAAAAGGCTTAAAGAATATTCTCATTCAAAGTTTGGTAAAAAAAAAGTTGCTACAAAAAAGTTATATCCATTTAAAAATTGCAAAAAAACACGATTTTTGCGAAAATGGTCACTTTTGAGGTGCTGTATCTCCGTCAATTTTTAATCGATTATTACAAATAAGAATTAGATTTATTTGTCTTCTCAACACGAATAATCTAGTTCTCGAATTATTAAAAAAGATAAAATATTGATGATTTTACAGTGCTTTATAAATGAGCAAAAATCGAAAAAAAAAACACTTTGAACGTTTGAGATGCAGGGAAGAGCAGAATATACTTAACCTAGTGGTATAACCTCTTATTTCAAAACTCTTGAAAAACTGAACAAATCCTTTTTCAATTAGTTCAAAAAGATTAAAAATTGACATTTTGGCAAGCACTTGAAAATAGGAAAAAAACAGCTAAAAATAGATCTTTTTCTGACCTTTGAATGTGTATATCTCCGCTTCTAGGGCATATAGAGGGCTGAAATGTTGTACAGATTATTTTATTATAATACCCAATAAGTCCTCAAAATTTTAGTCCGATCCCCGGACCCCGTGCGCACAGTTTAATAAAAAAGTATTTTTTTGACCCATATATATAGGTGTGAATATATAGAACAAAAAAAGAGAGATGAAATCGTGAGCAATATTTTTTTTTGGGAAAAGGAATGAAGAGGGCCCCTCCTCGCCCTCTTCAGTGACGCACCACCCTTCATCAGGCTCGGATTTTTCCACCATCTTGATAAGATGAAAGAAAGAACCTAGGCCTACCTCTCCTGGGAAGAGGAAAAGGGATAAAGAAAAACAAATAATTATAATAATACAAAAAATTATAATCATAATAGTAAAACAAAATAATAATAATACAAAAAAAAACATAATAATAACAGTAAGGATTAAAGTCCCATTCTTCCTCCTCCTCTTCACTGAAGGAGGGCGGAACAGGACGGGCCCGCATCCCAGCAAACCGACCACTGGAAATTATGACGTCCGCGCAGACCCGTGCTTGAAGTCGAGCAGTAGGACTACGTGCACATACAGCTAAATGAGCGGAAAACTCATCGGGCCTCAACAACTACACCCATACCGGCATGGAAACCGCAGATGCTCTGCAGCCGCGGATTCCATACGTGGACTCCGTCGGAAATGAACGGCAGTGCCATTCTCCCGATACAGAGGGGGGCAGCGCATAGGAGAGCTGACGAGGCGTGCTACACACGCTTGACACAAAGGATGCCCAGCGTTGTAGCACACCCAAAACTGATGCCCGATCAACTCCAAGTACACCAGGCACCGGTTCACGTCAGCCGCGTATTCATCGACAGACCCCACGGGTATGTCGATGCTGACACCCAAGAGCCCATCGCCACCGTCAACCAACTCGACCACTCCGGGGGTCGATACAATCGCCGAAGAGACATAAAGTGGATTGCCATTAGCAACCGTCAGTGGCCGGCGCAGAGGAACCGGAGGCATGAGGGTCGTTCTGTCAGTGACCCCAATTGCATTAGCGTATACGCCAGCGGCATCAAGACCCTGAAGAACAAAAAATAAGGCGAATAAACAAATCAAATGAGATTCTAATACACAACTATAAGGAGAAAGGGTAACCTACTCCTGGACGAGCAGAACCACCGCGACGGTCTCGTCCTCAACGTCCCCCACGGCGGCGGTTCTAAAAATAGATGAAGCAAAGAAAAACTTTACAAGATGAACTAGAAATATCAGAACGAGAAGTCTCGCGTTCGCGACCTACCCTGCCCGATTTACCGAAGCGATGCTGCACTGTCTTCACAGGAGTTTGAACGATCGGCATAAGGCCATCCTTCAAGCTTACCTGTTACTAAACAGTACAACTTCTCAGGTTCTCTCAGGAAGAAACAAAAAAATATAAAAACAAAAATATAAATAATGTATAAAAAAAATGGGGGGAACATATATATATATATAAACAAAAAAAAATATAATAAATAAATAAATAAATAATTAAATAAATAAATAACACATAAAAAAATATATAGATATATAAACATATGTATTATAAATATAAATAAATATAAAAATATAAAAATTTTTTTACTTAAACTAAATACATATATATTTTTACATATAATAAAATAAAATACATATAATCAAATACACAATTGATACTCCACTATCGGAACTTCGATGTCGTCGTCGGCACCCCCCGCGGGAGGAACCGCAGGGACCGCCGGAACCGGGGTAACAGGAGGAGGAAGCGCATGAGAACAGGCATTAATGTGCGCCAGGTATCGATCCGGAGGGATCAACTCCGGTCACCCATCGTACCTACAAGGGAAGGTCAATACCGCCGATGCACTTTCAAGACTCACGTTCCTTTTGAAAAGTCTTTCATCGACGATAAAGTCCGCCTCCACGGTAATAAGAGGACAACGGTAGGAACAACTCTGAAGCTTCGTGTGACACCACTGACATACCTTATGCCCATTCGAGCAGACCCAATACTCCGGGACAAGATAATTGTAGCATACCTGGCACACGTATATGTCAGCCAGCGTAGCACGAAGATCACCACTGGGGCCTAACGCTGCAGCAGCGGTCGCAAGGGGATCCACGACGGGGGACAGGGGACGCGGTTCCGCGGGGGCCGGAATGGGTCTTGCCGAGACAGCTCCCGCGAAACGAACCGGAGCCACCGCCTGCAAGAAAAAGGGGCGGGGGAAACAAAAAAAAAACAAAAATTATAATAAACAAAATAAATACAAAAAAAAATTTTTGGAAACAAAAAACTACCTCAGCCGGACCAAAACGCTCCCGCATACGGCCTGCTCACAACCGCTCCCGTCTACCACCACGACGTCGCTGTAAAAACAAAAAAAAGCGAAATGGTTATGATGGAGAATCGCAATTATGCAGGACAGAGTGAGCCGCAAACGCTGGAGCCTCGACTCAGCATGCAGGTCATCATCAAGCCGCAATTATGCAGGACAGAGTGAGTCGCAAACGCTGGAACCTCGACTCAGCATGCAGGTCATCACCAAGCCGCAATTATTCTGGACAGAGTGAGCCGCAAACGCTGGAGCTTCGACTAAGCATGCAGGGCATCACTAAGCCGCAAGTATGGTGATGAAAAAGTATTCGACATACCAAAATTAGGGAATACGATATTTAAGAACACTAAATGAAGAACCGAAAGATTAGAACGAATTGTAACAAAAAAAAATCGATACGAACAAATAAATAATAATTCTCAAAATATTATAAATTCGCATCTATCAGAGTTCATATCGGGAGCCCTTCGGTCCACCAGGCTTTGGCTTCGCAACCCTAACAGACATCGCAGCCTTCTCGGTACGTAGTTTCGCTCGCTTAACAGTTCTCGCGGTCTTCAGGGGCCTTCCACGGGGCCGCGAGGTCTGAGGCACAAGGTCAGCCGTTACATCTCCCGTTGGAGTGTTGCTGACCTGTGCGTACGCTACGCTCGCTCGTGGCGGGTCGCCCAACGCCAGCTCAACGCCCGCAACCAACGCAGGTCGAGTCTCGACGTCATCCTCTTCGGTCAAGTCCACTTGACTCTCTTCCACGACATATCTCTTAATTTACTCAGCATGGACGGGTTTAATCAGTTTGCCGTCCATATTTTTAAGCTCGTAGGTATTAGAACCTAGCTGGGCCGTTATCTCGTACGGACCAGCAAATTTAGGAGCTAGCTTCGTGCTCAACCCCTGAGCTGCCGAAGAAAGAATCTTATTCTTCTTCCACACTTTGTCTCCAACCACAAAGTCAGCTGGCTTCCGACGTGCGTCATAATAGGCAGCCTGTCAGTCATGAGAGCATCCGACTTACGACTCGCGCTATCACGCAACGACCTTTGGATTTTGCTTTTCCATCTATCCAGAGCTTCGTTTTGCTCTTTATCAAAAGCAACCAATTCTCGATTTCTTCGGATACTCGAGGGAGGCAATGGCTGCCTACCATAGTTCAGTAGGGCTGGACTGGCGCCTACTGGACTATGCACAGCCGTGTTCAAAGCAAAGACAAGCTCTGGCAAATGCTCATCCCAAGTACGATGAATCTTTTCGATAAATGCCACTGTCATCGTCTTTATGGAACGATTAACTCGTTCCACTGGATTTGCTTGCGGATGGTAAGGTGGTACCGTAGTATGGTGCACCTTTCTCTCTCTCAGAAAGCTATCAATGGCACGGATTTTAAACTCAGTGCCATTGTCAGAGGCGAAAAATTCAGAAGCTCCGTATCTCATAAAGACCCGCTCATTGAGCTCCTTAAGGACGGTTTTTGCGTTGGCCTTGCGAATGGGGATTATCTCTACCCCTTGCGTGAATAAATCTTGAAAAATTAAGATATATTCGTAATTCCTCATGGATTCCGGCAAAGGACCCGTAATATTATCTGCAACCACTTGCCACGGTTTAGTGATAGTCCTTCGCCCCATTAATCCAGCCGGTGCACGTTGTTCGACTTTACACTGCTGACATACAGTGCATCGTGGAACATAAGCCTCTACGTCCTTATACATAACCGGCCCAAAAGTATAAATTGGCCACACGGGTGTATGTTTTCTCTTGACCCAGATGACCTGAAGTTGGTTCATCAAACCCCTCTTGAATAACTTCTTTCCGTTTCTCCATGGGCACGACGAGCTTCCAAGCATCATCATCACCTATAGTACCTCCTAAAGCTTCATCCGACTTGCACAAGTGCAGGTGACCACCGACAATCTTACTCTTAGGAATGCCAGTCGGGTCCTCTTCTACTTTCTGCACGCAGCGCAAATACCATTCATCGCGGGTCTTTTCGACCCAAGATATTGCGCTGATAGCCGGCTCCTCATTCTCGTACATACAAGATAGAGCATCAGGCACATTATTAAGTGCGCCTTTCCTATGCTCGACTGTGTACATATGGCCTTGTAATTCTAAGGCCCATCGTGCAAGTCTGTCCGTAGGATTATGTAAACTACACAACCAACGAAGGCTGCTATGGTCCGTTATTACTTTGAACGCATAGCCCTCTATGTATGGCCTAACTTTCTTTATAGCCCATACTACGGCAAGACGCTCTCGCTCTGTCACATTATAATTCCTTTCTGCCGAAGACAGAGTACGGCTTGCAAATTCGAGCACTCGCTCTTCTCCATCTATGATCTGAAGAAGTACTGCTCCTAACCCAGTATCGCTAGCATCTGTTTGCACAGCAAACTGTACATCAAAGCGTAGGTGCTACAGAACAGGTGCAGTTGCGATTAGAGCTTTGATTTGATCAAAAGCTGCTTGTTGCTCCTCGAGCCACTCATACTTCCTAGGTTTTTTGGCCAGCTGGGTGAGTGGCTCAGCGATCGTGGCAAATTCTCTTAGACATTTCCTATACCACCACGCCATGCCCAAGAAACTTCTCAGCTGTTTTAAGTTCCTTGGCGCCGGATATTTCATAATCGGCTCGATCTTTTCTGGATCGGGCCGAAATCCGTCTCGGTTTACTATCACACCAAGATATTTTGCCTCTTCTTGACAAATTACACTCTTTTCTCGGTTGAGAGTAAGACCTACCTTATCTATTCGCTGGAGCACTTGCTCAAGCCGCACCAGATGCTCTTCGAATGACTCAGTCGCGACAATGATGTCATCCAAATAACTAAAGGCATACGGCTCAAGCTCTGGCCCAATTACTCGGTCGATGAGTCTTTGAAAAGTTGCTCCTGCTTGACTTAGTCCGAAAGGCATTCTTTTATACTGAAACAGGCCCATCCCAGGCACCGGCAATGCGGTGATGGGCCTTGATTCCGGCTTCAATGAAATTTGGTGGTATGCACTGCTCAAGTCAAGCGTAGATATATACCTGGCTGACCGGAGCTTACGCAGGATGTGATCCATAAATGGCAATGGATAGGCATCTAGCTTAGAAACGGCATTGACTTTTCTAAAGTCTATGCACATTCTATCACAATTGGACTGGCCCAACCGCTCTCAGATGGCTCAATTATTCCTGCCTCGAACAACTCCTTGACCTGGCGGTGCATCTCTTCTTCGATCTTTCTAGATACAGGATAATGCTTTTGCTTAATGGGTCGAGCTAAACCAACATCTATTTCATGCGCTACCCACGTAGTACACCGAAGTATACTCTCTGAAGCTCTAATAGCTCGATCAAGCAACCGCTCTAGCTGCTCTCTCTCAGCTGACTCCACGTCAGCAAGTCCCATGGCGGAATTAGCTGTGACTTGCTTCTCGCTAAGACCAGCCATTTCGAGATTAACATGTCTGTTTTCATCCTTGAAATACAGTTGATTCTTGCAAGGATCTAAGATTGCCTTAAACAATCTCGTGAACTTGTCTCCGACATAACAGTCAGAGTCCAACACGGGCATAATAGCCACTGTTACATCCTTTTAGATCCCTGCGATCTCGAAAGGTAAGCTAACATAGCCTACTATGGACGAATAATGATCATTTGCCATTCTCGCCCCTCTGCCATAACTAGGCCGAAGCTCTCTGCCACATGCACTAGCGACCTGTAGTCCTATTGATCCCAGTGCGTGCGGCTCCTGGATCAAATAATGCTCGAATCCTGTAGCCACCAATGTGCACTTGGAGCCACCAACGGTCTTTGCTTTTATCCGGATTCGAGCATCCTTCTATTGATCCCTCTAGCTGCTCAGAGGTCCTCATACCATCTGAGCAACTCTTATCAGCCTCTTTGGCCGATTCGGAGGTCTTAGGCGGCGTTTTAGGAGCTGCAGTGACCTCTACTGCATGTTCCTTTTCTCGTTTTCCGCCACGTTTTTCGGACAATATCGCGCCGAATGCCTCGGTTGATCGCAAATAAAGCACGTAAATGGCTTGTTCACTCTCCGGGGACTAGGTGGACGAGAACCGCCACCATGCTCTATTCTAGAGCCTTTGTCCCTAGGCGGGCTCTGCCTGCTCCTTGGCTTAAAATACCGCGGCCTTTTCTTCGATTCTCGCGGAGACTTGCTCCGCGAGCGATCCTTCATCTCTGCTCTTATAGCTTGCACCTTCTTTAATACTTGAACCAAGTCCGGCATACCTCGCGGCACTTGGCTCACTGCGGCTTGGCTGTCCTCTTGTACGCCACCTCCGGCATTACAGTATGCTGTGGAGACGGTGGAGATTTAAAAGCCTCTCCTGCCGCAGATATGAGCTCTGCTTCTCTAGCCAACTCCATCAGGGATTCTACGTCACGTGTCTCTGCGCGACGTACCATGCACTGGAGCTTTGGTAGCATGTTCCGGTGCATAATATCTAGCTGTGCCTCCAGCCTCGGCACAGGAACTTGCTTTAATAAAATGGTCTGCAAGCACGTGATAAAATCACGTACAGGCTCATCCTGACCTTGCGTCCTCGCATTGGCCTCTGCTACCAGGCGCTGCTGAAAGCCTTTGTCTGCTCCGTACCATCTTTCAGCAGCTGCACATAACTCAGCCCATGTTCTCCATTTGTCACGACCATTTCTGTACCAAATGGCCGCAACACCAGTCATTAACTCTGACAAAGAGGACAGCAACTCCTCTTTTGTCAGATTGGCCAATATTCTGGACTCCTCAACTCTCGTCAGAAATATGTGTGTACTCTTCCTGACAATCTGGCTCACGTCTTTGTTGGATGAGCGCAAATGAGAGTTATTCTCCTGTATTAATCTGGTATTAGATCTGAGCACATCGCCTGTACTCAGATCCGTCGTTTCGGTGCTCATACCCTCTGGTCTGTGGCTACCTGAAAGATTTCCCCTCCCCCAGGCTGCGCCTACATCTTGAGCACTTGAACCTACTGGAGCCACTCTTGGCACCTGAGTATCCTCTAGGAGACTGCTGTTTTCAGGATACTGATTATATGTTTCCTGAAACTTTACGTGCGCTCTCCTCTGGGTTATATTATCGGCCTGCATCCCTTGATGCAGGCCAAATCCTGGCGTTATCGGCCCTCTCACACTTCTGCTTTCTAGCCTTGTGCTAGAAGCCACTCTGCGATTTTGCTCCTCCTGGTGCATGCTAAACTCAGGAGCTATGACCTTCCGCTCTGCTTCTAATACTGCACAGCGTACAGAGACATCTCTTACGCTTTTGTGCAGCATCGCCAGTTGTTGTTTAATTTCGGTGAATATATCCATTATATTCACCGAATTTTCTTTTTCTGAGACTGTCGCTGGGTGTATCGCGTTTTCGCTCCTGCCCCCTTCTGCTGCGTCGATCCCATCAGCCCTAGAATTCTTTTGTGGCAGCTCTTCTCGCTGCCCACCTTCCTCCTGTTCTTCATCTTCGGAGCGCTCTTCATGGAGCTCTGAAGTATAATGTATATCTGATGTAACATCCACATCTCCTTCTGAACGAGACTTGCTCATTGCATGTAATTGAGCTTTCCTTTTCTCATCCCATTCTCTCAAAATGGGATCCTTCGCTAAAAGATGTAGAGGGTGCGTACTATCATGACTTGCATCATTGTCATCCATAGTCGCCCCTGACACTTCAAAAGATTTCTCCTCTATGTAGGCCCGACGCAGCTCCTCTCGCTGCATCTGGGCCTTTATCTCGTCCATCTCGTATGTGGGTACGAAATCGGCTGCTGAGTACTCACCCAACATCCACTTCTGCAGACGATTCTTCTTAGCGAACTGTAAGCCCTCGCGGCTTAGCTGCAACGCAGATAGAGCTTCTTCCAGCTCTACGCCCTCCATGCTGTAGCACCAGCCTTCTAGGGCTCTCTGCTTTGTATTGGCCATTTTATTGGAAGTCACACCGAGAAACGTGTTCAATTCCCAAAAATCTGGTGTTTGATACTCTCTCTGGAGTTCGAATCTCACTACGTGCACTAGTTTATTATTACTAGTGCACCTTTCCAGACTTGTTCGTGCAACTATTCGATTCAAGCCGCGTTCGAATCTTGAACGCTTGAGTTCGAATCCACTTCTGCTCGAGTCTAATGGCTTTCTGTGCACTAGCTGTCCTTGCTAGAGCACTTCTCGTATCCTCTTGTGATGCACAGGCCGCCTCTAGCCTGTGCTTTCGCCAAATACTAATCTTCGGTCTCGAAGCTCGCAATGCACAAGTTCGAACTCTTCTTGTGTTCGAACTTTTCTTGCCGTGCACGTTCGAACCCCTTTCTATACAACCTCTCGAAACCTGTGATCGCAGGTTCGAATCTCGCCGGTGGTGTGCTGAGATCTATTCCGTGTGCTATCGGGAGAATATCGCCTATCTAGCGAATTTTTGCTTAAAGAAAAAATTTATTCCGCGAAATCCAATTAATTAATTCATAAAATTAATCAATCGGACCACAAAAAAAATAAAAATTCTCCTAAAAGCACTCTACCGCTATTTAATTAAATAATTTGTGGCTTCCGATGTCTCCTGAAAACGCAAAAGAACAACGCATCAAATAATAAATAAACATCCAATCAAAATCACAAATATTAAATATTAGAGATATGCCTCACTCGTCTGGTCTACTCACAAAAAAAAAAAATTTTTGTTCAACCCAAAAGAAAAAAAGAAAAACAGTAAAAAAAAATTTTAAAACTGTTTTACCGACACTTACTAACGATACTTTATCAATATCAGGTGGATTATTACTAAATAATCCACCCAGTACACCAACTACACGAACCACTCTGACGAGTGAAGCACCTCGCGTCTAAATATTTAAATAATATAACAAGAAATTAAAAATTAATTTATTATACAAATATTTAACGCTAGCACACCACTAGCACTGCTGCACTCAGCACATCCCACTGTGCACAGCCTTCAGCTGCGAATACAAGGCATCAAGAATTTAATTCAAAATCAATTAAAGTTTTGTTTGTTACGCCTATGCGCCTGTACTCGCGCTGGTTCCACACCGCTGGCACACTTGGCGTAGAGCTCTCGCAAACGCTGGCTCTCCCTCCGCTCGCGCCACTTCTCTCGGAGCGCGCCCCTCTCGGCTCTCTCTTGGCCGTATAGCTGCCGGCTGACTTGCCTGCGCAGCTGACTGTGATCGCGCTCTCTCTCACTTTTACGCCGCGTACAGTATATCTACTGTGGCGAACGCCTCGGCTCTCGTCGGCTTGCGCCGCCGGCTCTCGTGCCTTGCTGGCAACGCAGGGGCTCGTTGGCTACAGTGCATTGTAGCCAGCGTTTTACCTCTCTCTCTCTCGCACTCACGGAAGCGCTTACACGTACCAGGCTATACTCTTACCTATAGCTCCGGCGCATGTAAACAAAGTCGCTTTGACTTTGAGCGCCTTTATGCCGCGTCCCTTCTTGATTTACCGCGCCTATTTTTCAACGCGAATAGTGCCTGAAATATTATACGAAATAATATTTGAAATAATATTTCAGAACTGCTGCCGAACCCAACTTTTTCGGCAGCTGAAATCCGTATCTTTACTGATACACGATTTCAGCACTAATACACACGCTTGTTGAGTCTCGCTTTCCGATGCTCGGACCAAAGATACTCGAGAGCTCCGTGCAAGGCTCATGAGTCCAGCTTGCTCAGAAAATGCACAGTAGATCCGCTATCTACTGTGCCCGCGGAGGTAGCGGTAATCGCGGGATATTAGGGAAAATAAGGATACCTCGTGAATGAAAATAACGGCGTGAATGTAATAAATGAAATATATTCTCTTAGCGCGCTCAATTACAAAAGTAATAACAATTTCGCGAACCGAGAAGGCAAAGAATATTTTGACGCGCACGTACACACGTATTCGTTGCTATAGTACAAAAGTACTTACTTGTGCTGCTCCGCACTCCGTATCAGTTCTCTCTCTCTCTCTCTCTCTCTCTCTCTCTCTCGGTAAGTCTAACAGACACACGCTTTTCTCCTCGCTCTCGCTGTTTGGCTTTGGTACTGCTGCCTTCCTGCCTTCGGGCGATTTGTTGCAGCTAACTTGCATGCGCTTTTGCTGAATCCTTGTTGGTGCTTTGGAGGCTTTCTTGTGGCGAGGCTGGGCGACATTTTTCTTGGCAGTTCTGCGCATGTCACCACTGTATATAAAAGGTGTGTTTACATTTATAATATAAGTGCGTACGTTCGGCTTGCTCTGCTTAAGTGCTCTTCACCATACATCGTCGCGGTTGAACGAATAAATTATTCCCGCAAGAGGTCAATACTTTAGACATGGAGCAGAAGAAATTTTGTGCGTTCTGCGACAGACAGCCGCGTACGAACACGGCATTGGTACATTGTACAAAATGTAAAAGGTCTGGCCATGCCTCGTGCATGACAGTAGTTAAATCAAAGCAGACTCGGAAAAACATCTTTGTCTGTTTGGACTGTCGCAACAGCAGCAACACAAGCGTGAACGAGAGTATAAGGATCAAGTCGAAGTCGAGCAGCGTGAGCGGGAGCGAACGTGTAAAAGAGAGAGAGGGAGAGACTGAAGAGCGAGCAAGCGCGAGAACCAGTACACGCGCGCGAGAAGAGCCGATGCTCCCACCCGAACACTCGCCGCCTGCCCCTCTACTCCACGGCACTAATAGCAGCGAGCGCGGAGAAGCGCTTGCGGATAGTGAGGCTCGTGCGGGCACACTGCATGGTGCGCAGCGGGTTGCCGAGGTGCAGGCGCCCCTTACATCTTCGGCCAATATGCGGCGGGTTGCCGGCGTGCAGGCGCTTTGGACATCTTCGGCCAATGTGCGGCGGGTTGCCGATGTACAGGAGACCTCTCCTGTTTACACCTCTACGCCGGCCAGGATCGACATGAAGAACAGCGTCTCCGATATCTCCGCCGTACACAAGTGTATATCATCGACCATGGTCGATCTGATTGGCGCGCAATTTGAGCTAATTGGTAGAACATTGGCCGATTTTCAGTCTCGGATTGAGAGGAGACTCGATAGCGTTGCTTTAAATCTTCCGACTGACACACCAGCAGTGAATCAGCTGGTAAGTGATCTTTGCGCACAAGTCTCCTCTCTTGAGCGAAAATTGGACTTGCAGGCAACCCAGCTGGAGGGCC